>PVKU01017299.1:0-11924 GCA_004027475.1 Anoura caudifer | reverse complement strand
TTTTTTTTTCAAATTTCCAATTTCTTGCTCTTTCTCTTCTCCTTCTGGCACCCCTCTGATGCAAATGTTTGACCTCTTGAAGTCCCAGAGGCTGTTTATACTGTCCTCAATTCTTTTTTCTTTTTTCTTCTTGTTCCAATTGGTTGTTTTTTGCTTCTTTATGTTCCAAATCATAGATTTGATTCTCAGCTTCATCCAGCCTACTGTTACTTGCCTGAAAATGGTTCTTTATTTCCATTAGCGTACCCTTCACTTCTGAGTGGATCTTTTTTATGCTGTTGAGATCTTCACTAAGTTTCTTGAGCATCCTTATAACCAGTGTTTTGAGCTCTGCATCTGATAGATTACTTATCTCCATTTTGTTTAGCCCATTTTCTGGAGTTTTGATCCGTTCTTCACTTGGGCCATGTTTCTTTGTCTCCTCATTTTGGCAGCCTCCCTGTGTTTGTTTCTATGTATTAGGTGGAGTTGCTTTGACTCTGTGTGTTGGTAGTGTGGCCTAGTGTAGTAGTAGGTGTCCTGTAGGGTCCAGTGGCACAGCCTCCCGTATCACCCAAGGTGGGTACTCGAGGAGGTGCTCCCTTCATGTGGGCTGAGTACACCCTTCCCTTGTACTTGAGCCTTGGTGGTTGTTGGAATATCAATGGGAGGGATTTACCCAGACCAGTCAGCTGCAAGAATTGGCTGTGGCCATGGGCCACCAACCTGCAGCCTACCTGGAGGATCAGCTGTGCAGGGGCAGGTGGTGGTGCTCCTATGAGATCTGTAGCTGTCCACTGTGTGCCTAGGCCCTGGGATTTCCAGGTTGTACAAGCCAAGGTCAGCCCCGACCTGTATTTTGCCCAGGGACATGCTGCCTGAGCTGTAAAGCAATCTGAGATAACTGCTACTTGTGCTAGGATTGGAGATTCCCAGGTGAAGCCAAGCTATGAATTTAGGCTGGCTACTGCTAATGTTGGGCCTGGAACTCACTGAGGCCAGCTATTGCTTGTTTGAGAGGATTTAGAAAGTTGTGAAGCAGGAGCAAAGACCGGTCATTTGTATAGAAAAGCAGCTTGGGTGGGCCTGTAAATTGCATGGGGCGGAGTCTTGGGATCTCCAAGGCTGGTCAAAGAGTGTTAGCCAGGTTGATGGAGTCTCAGATATGGCACCAGCCTGCTGCCTGTATAGGGGAGGGTTTACAAAAGGGACAAGGGCCTCTGCTCACCTTGATGCCAGATACTTCAGTTCGTCCCTGTACACCACTGGTGCCTTTCAAGCTGTTACCCTGGTGCTGGAGCTCAGAGGGAGTATGCCTGAGTAGGTGAGTCTGTGTATGTGTGCTCTTTAAGAAGAACTGCTTGGGGCTCCAGAAGTTTCTTCCACTGATAGAATCCCTGCTGTTTTTTGCTGCCAGAAGTTATGGGGACTTATCTTCCTGGCACTGGAACCCTGGGCTGGGGGGCCTGGTGTGGGACTAGGACTCTTCCTTCCCGAGATAACCCTCCTGAATTTTCATCCAGCACAAGTGGGTGAGGGACAAGCCTGTCCCGCATTTGCGCTCCTCCTACCAGTCTGGATAGATGTTTCTTTAATTCTGTATTTGTCAGACTTCATTCAACCCTATTTCTGATGGTTCTGATTGATGGTGTTTCTATATTTTAATTGTAACTTTGATGTGGTTGTGCGAAGGGGTGAGCCATGTCTGCCTACGCCACCATCTTGGCCAGAAATGTGTGAGTTTTAAAGGTCTTTTTAACAACCGTTTTTTATTGTTATTCTACTCCAGTTGTCCAAGCTTTTCCCCTTTTGCCCTCCTTCACCCATCCCACAGCCTGCTCTCACAGTCAATTCCTACACTGTTGTCCATGTCCATGGGTCACTCATACATGTTCTTTGTCTAGTCCCTTCCCTTTCTTTCCATCATTATCCCCTCCTCCCTTCTGATCATTTTCAGTCTGTTCAATGTTTCCATGCCTGGGTTCTATTTTGTTCATTAGATTCCTCTTATAGGTGAGATCATATGAACTTGCCAGGCTTTTAAAATAATCTTTCCTCTAGTTTTCCCTTTCAGTCCATCCCTGAACATGCTGTAGCCATCAGAATCAGGGCACATCAGGAATTTGCTTTCATCTGTGTGATTTTGGATGGTTGGAGTGTCTTATAGGACATGTTTTAGAGAAGAATTTCCCAGTTTTCTAAAGCTGGCCTCTCTATCATCATGAAAAATCCATGTCCTTCTGTGGTATTAGAAATTTAGAAAAAAAATTAAAAATTCACCATCACAACTGGGAACAATCAATGCAATTAGGAGGAAAAGCACTGCTTTTTCAAGCTGCAGAAGAGATTGTACTCACGGTTGGCTGAGGAGATGAAGTGCGTTCACGTTTTGGGGACTGTTTCTACTTGTGATGCTGGGACTTGCTTGTATCTATAAGTCCTCTGAGGCTGATCCAGGGAATGGGGGAGGGGAGCTCTAGGGAAGAAAACGTTCCCACCTTCGGAATGCAGTGGACAGTGTTATTTCTGCTCCATCCTGGCCTGGCCCCTCGTGTCCAGCAGCTTCATGGAGTTGACCTTTCAGAGCACCTGTCCCCAGTGAGTGTGACTCATCTGGAGCTTGCCCAGATGTCCTACACAATAGAGGGAACTCCAGTGTTATGTGCCCCCCTTTCCTGGCTTGAGGGGCACTATCATCCCTGAGGGGATATCCTTAGTACATACGGGGCCCCACTCCTCCCCTCAAACTGCTAGAACTCATGGAGGTGACTCCACATTCATGGAAAGGGGAGCCTTGGGCTGCTTATGATAACAGCATGTGCATCAGCTCCCAGTGACTGAGTGGCGAGTGCCATGATATTTCTTTCAGTCATTCTGTGGCCTGCTCTGCAGCTGAAGAACTAAGTGCTTAATTAAGCCCATTTGTTTGGGAAATTAACCCCTCAGAGGCAAGGGGGCAGCCAAGGCCGGGTTATGACCTGTGCAGGCCCCGCTCCACCTGCCTAGGCAGGCCTGGGCTGCTCAAGTCCCTGATGTTGGAGTGGAGGGTCATACTCCACGAGGCACAGAAGCCAATCCATGGAGAGCACATTGAGCACATCACATGTTAGATTTATATAAGACGAGAGATGTTAAGCTCTTTCACATTGAATGTATGGATTGACTAATGTAAAGTATTCTGACACCCTGGGTGGTAGTGACAGTTGGGACCACCCCAGCCCTTCCAAGTTGTCCCCTGTGCTTAGAGACACACGTCTGGAAGCGGTATTTCCCCCTCTGCCTTTCGGTAGGGTGGGTTCAATTCTACCACAAGTGGGGGAGGGAGGAAGGCAATTTTCCACTGCTGGCTGCTCAGGACAGGCCTCTGGGCATCAGCAGAAGGCCCATGTGGGTTTTGCCAGGCCTCTGGGTGTCATCTTGAGACTCACCCGCTTCAGTCATGAGGGAAGCTGAAGCCAGTGCCAGAGATTCCCTGAAAGCCTTGCACTTCTGGGTCTCTGGAAACCTCTCTCACTTTGGCCCCCTGTCTTCCAGCAGCTGGGTAAGCTTCTGGTTCTGTATGACAGCACTTCTGTCCTGAAAACTCAGAATGGCTCGTGGGTCCCTACTCAAACCCTGACTGGTTGATGTCCCTCAGAGTGTTGTCCTGCCCACTGGTTGGAGGGAAGAGTACAAGTTCACAGGGAGGGGCCTTTGTTTTCCCCAGTTTAAATAAACTAGTACATTTAACCAAATGAAAAACTTCTTTGGGAGATGTGACATCGTTTTATGAACCAAGTAGGAAAGAAGAATGATACCTGTTAAACTACCACCGTCAATTTTAATGTGCAGCTAATTTCACAGATGTTAAGATGTGACAAAATGGATGGCTTAAGATGCATAAAATGTTAACACTCAAAAGCTGAACTCCAGTAATTTTTAAAGGTCTATGCAAAGAAACTGAGAGCTAAAGACTAAACGTAAGCCCAAGTGACCACAAGAGAATGGCCACGCTGGTCTAAGCTTCATTAGAACCATGGTAACAATGAAAACCAAAGCTATCTGATTGGTCTGCCCAAAATTCACAATCATCAAGACTTTGAAGTGTGAAAGTCTATCCCCTATAATAAGCAAAAGCCTTGCCATGGATGTACATTTTACCTTTAGGCATAAGCTAGTGCTAGCTAGGATGAAGACATCACAGCGAGCCATTTCACAATTTCCTCCATGCAGCAAGGGAAAATGAGAACACGCTGGAGTGATTGTCGACTGACACAGCCTGAAAGGCATGTCACCCAAGTGCCACGCTTGGACCTTGTTTAGATCCTGATCAGAAGAAGCCAACAGTAAAAAGGCATTTATGAGAGAATCCAGGAAATGTGACCACCCAGTGGCTCTTAGATGATGTGCGTGAGCTGTTCCTTAATGACAGTGGTACTCCTGCTATTATACTTACATTTTGAAAGGGGGGGCGGCCTTATCTCTTAGGAATGATACTGAAGTTCCATGGGTGTGATGGCATCGGGGACTGTTTCGAAGGAATCCGGGAGGAGTGGGGTGTAGAAGCAATGGGGATACCCAGTGGTGTTACTTGTGTAGGCCAGGTGATGAAGATGTGGGAGACCCTCATGCAAGTCTGTGTATTCTTCCGTTTCCTTGATAATTCCCATAACAAAAAGTTTAAGAAAAGTAAGTATCCAGAATGTGAAGACAAAGCTCCCTATTTTTAAGAATGTCTAAATTCAAGCAAATTCTGTCCATACAGAATTTCACTGAGTCAGTGATCAATATTTAGACACCTTCCTTGAGATTTCTTAATATTAGCTGAAGACGGTTAAGCTGCTTACCCCTGAGAAACACCTGTTCCATCTGATATGCTTAAAAAGGAAAACAAGGTTGAAGTTATATATATTGTATATTTATTTCATTATAAATAAAATAATACAATCTCATGTGAAAACACATTCCTTGGTCAGCAAATACATCTGGCAGGTGAGTAGAAAGCATTGCGAAGAACTGAAGAAATGGGGCAGTCCTCTTGCTCTTTCTGTGTGCATCCGTTGGAGGGTCCTCCCTGCTTTGCATTTACCAACAGTGTGAACTGGGAACAGTTAGCCAAACTCCAGGCTCAGGTCCAGATACAGGGCAAGGGTAGAGCTCGCAGAAAGAAGGTGGCACATAGAACAGCTACAGCTGATGACAAAAGACTTCAGGGTTCTCTAAAACAATCTGTGAATAATACAGCTGGTATTGAAGAGGTTAACATGATTAAAGATGGTGGAACAGCTATTTATTGCAAAAATCCCAAAGTCCAAGCTTCCCTTTCTGCTACCACCTTTGCAATTACTGGTCATGCAGAAGCCAAGCCAGTCACACAAAAGCTTCCTGAAATATTAGGTCAGCTTGGTGCTGACAGCTTAACAGGACTTTGAACGTTCGCTGAACAATTCCCTTGGCAAACACGCTAACAGAAGCAAAAGCAGACACACTGATGAGGAGGATCCAGATCCTCGTAGAAAATCAGGTTCCAGACCTCGTAGAAAATTTTGATGAGGTGTCAAAGAACAAAGCTAACTAAAATCATTTCTGGTTTTTGGAAGCTGCATGGGCTGTGGTTCACAAGTTTTTCAGACATGGAGAATATCAGCTCTTAGCAGTTCAATAAGAAAGCTTTTGTATATTAAAAAAGAACTGAAGAAACAGGTACTAGGATAGGAGAAACTGTACTGTGTGGCAGGACTGCCATTCTGTGGAATGAAAATTCAGGTGCTTCTACAACTCACCAGTTGATGGCATAATCTCAGGGTGCTTTTCTGGAAGAATCAATTGTCAGAAAGGGAAAACCCTCATTGCATCATTAACACCCCTCCTCAAACCTGCCTCTTTTTCTCTTTTCTCCCCCTGATTATTGATAGTTTCTTTTTATAATTTTACAATGTACTTTATTATTATTTTTCTTTTCTAATTGTTGACACTATTACAGATGTCCCCCATTTGCCCTCCTCCACCCAACCCCCACCCCCCACCGAGGCCTTCCTCACATTGTTGTGTGTGTCCATGGGCTATGTGCATATGCACATGTTTTTGCCTGGTCTCTTCCAGCCCCCTCACATTCCTCCCCTCTGAAGTGTGTCAGTCTGTTCCACGTATCCATGCCTCTGGTCCTATTTTGGTCATCTGTTCATTAGATTCCACAAATAAGTGAAATCAGGTGGTATTTGCCTCCTATTGAGCCTTCTGGTGAATTCCTCCAAGTAGCAGGCCTGGTTGTTTCAAAGTGGTGAGCACTCTCTCTTAATTTGGTTATTGCAGTTATCATTTCTCTAATGTCATTGCTCTTCAGACAAAGTGATTCATTTCCTTTTCCTTTGTTTCCCTTCGTATGTATTAAGGATATCCCCTCAGGGATGATAGCACCCCTACAGCCAGGGAAGGTGGGCTCATAACACCAGCGTTACCTGTAATGTCCAGGACGCGTGGGCAAGCTCCAGCTGAGGGTGCACTCCCTGGGGACAGGGGATTTAACAGGAGAGGGTGACATGAAGTAGAAGGTGACCCTCTCAGTGTTCCCCTGAGCTCCATGGTGGGGGCCCTGGCATGGGGGTCTGTGCAGGCCACCAGCTGTGCTGGGGCCCCATGTCCTCAGGCCAGGCATCTCCTGAGCAACCCTGGCCACTTACCTTGTCTCTCTTTTTTGGAGCATCTCCCAGGTGCAAGAGCATCATCAGAGTCTTGCCAGGTATGTTACAAAGAGGTCTGAGATAGAAGGAGGTACCCAAGGGTTGCGGCTTAGACACCTACACCTCAGTTTCTGCCTGTGTGACTTTGGTGCCATTGCTTTAGCTCTCAAGGGTCAAGGATCACCCATTCCCCTGGTGGTATGAGAATACGGGGAGATACAGCTGAGGAAGCAGCCTGACAGGCCAGGGATGAAAATGTGTATTCCTTTATTCCTGCCTTGCCCCCGCTCAGTCCCTGATGTTCTGTTTGCACATCCTGTTCACAGCTCGGCCATTACACTGGGGCCCAGGAAGGCCACTGTGCAGCTTGATGTTAAGGAGGACTTTCAGTTTGTTTTTCAAATAAATGTCAGCATGGGGGCTGGAGTTACCAGCATTCCACTGGCTGTGCAGTCTTGGTCCCCGTGCCTGTGAAGGATGACAGCCATCAGGATGGACGGACGGCCTCACATGATGTGCTGGGGTAGGGTCATCACTTCTCCTACAGTGAAGGCAGCTTCATTATTGGCCCCTGTCCACATTTGGTTCACCTCATCCTTGGGCAAGTTGGGGTTTTTCTAATCGGCGATTTTGGGAACAATCACTGGCTGTGTTTTATCAGCCCTGCCTTCTTCCTGGTGGGGGAAAGGCTGCTGGCAGGGTGGGATTTCTGGGTGCCTGAGTCCAGTTAACTCCAGAATCCACCTGCAGGCTCCTTGGCCTGTCACACTAAGCTCTGTCTTCCAGGTAGCTCTAGTAAGAGAAAGATGTTATTGTAGCCTCCATTTTATTCTTTTGTTTCTCAACATTTCAGAATGTGGGAGCAGGAGAGAGAGGGGTGAGGTTTACTGGAGTTTCTTTGAACACTTCGACACCCAGCATGAACTAGGAATCAATCTCTCTCCCCCTCCCTTTTCCTTCTACACACAGAGAAAAATGCACATGCCAACACACACACACTTATCAGATGCTGTTGCTTCTTTCTCCACCACAGGTATGGATGCCAATCCCTTCTGGCATCATTGTTTGCTACATCATTTTATGGGCACTACTTGCCTATGCTCATGGTCAATAATGCTTGTCTTCTCTGGGATATTATGCACCACGAATCTAAAATAAGTTTTTATGCCAACTGAAGGCACATTCAAAAGTGTGGCCTTCAGAACTCCAATATGAGTCTTCCCCACCTGGCTAATCTCATTTCTTGCTGTGTCCTGGCCCCCACACCTCATATCAGCCCAGTCATCTTTACACTGTTTCCACTGTCTATACTCAGGCCTTTGTGTCAGCTCATGAAACTCATAAGCGCCACTAGAAATATTTAAAGTTGCTCTTTCCTCCTCACTAGTGGAGATGTCCCCACCATCCTGTTCCCTGGTACCCACAACCTTGTGTGATCCCCTTCCACTGAGTGTGGGCTGGACTTACTAACTGCCTCCTAATGAACAGAATACAGGAGAGGGATGAGATGTGCAAGTTTCTTCTTGGTGCATGAAATATCTGATATGTGCAACCTGCTCTGGTGGTTATTTGTAGACCTTGTCTGTGCTGGAGTGCCTGGTCTTGTTTGCACATGTCTTTCAATGCTTGTGTGTGACTGAATGGGGTCAGGCCCCCAGCGAATAGGAGTTCCAGCTTTGTCTTTACGGGGAAGTTCTGTGTGTATATGAAGATATAGTTCTTCTTTTTTCTTCTTTCCTTTTAATTATTTAAAAATATCTTCTGGTTGTCTCCTTTTCTTATACATGAGTATAGATCTCATGTCTATGTGGAAATGTATCTGTAATATATATTCGTTGAGTGTATGTTACTGCATGCAATGTTGCATCTTGCTTATTAACTCAGATATCATTATGTTTCAGAAGAGAGCATGGGTGCTGGCAAAATCAACAGCAATGCTTCTGTTAGAACAAGTGCAGGTAACAAGAAGTGACTCTGGTCAGAAAACAGTGCCCTGATAGAACCCCTTCTATCAGGGTGAGTCAGTGACACATGAGCCTCTGTCCTTTAGGGGACCGCAGAGAAGCTCTGTAGAGTAGAGAACTCAGTGCTGACTGCCATGTCAGCACTGAGCTCCACTCCAGACACTGCCAAGTGCTTGTCTTACCTGTTAAGTGCATATACTCATGACCACCATGCAAAGGGTGTAAGCTTCACCATTATGTAGTAATAAGTAAACTGCCTGACTAGGATGTGGTTTTGGTTACTGTGCTTGGTCAGGATGGACTATGCTATGCTGTATAACAAATGAACCCTGAAACCTCAGCGACCTGTTTTTCTCCCAGGTAAAATATGATTCCCCATAGCTGCTGCCGCTTTCGTGTGGCCCTGCCCATGTAACACACGGCCTCCAAGACTCTTTTTGTTATCTCAGCCCAGAGGTGACCTGTGGCACTTCTACTCAGGGCCCACTGGTAGAACTCAGCATGGGGCCCTCCATAAGCACAAATGACTTAGGCAGAATGGTTTTCCCAGGAAGAGGGGGAGTAAGTGGAGATTTGGTGAACACACAGCATCATTTCCACCACAAAGCTTTACACATTATTTTCAACTGAAAATGGTTGCAGACATGCTTGACGCATCTTTGGGGCTGTGCCAAGTTGGTGGCCTAAAAGAGAAACTGGTTGGGTGTAGTGCATAGGTGTGCACAGGTGACTGGAGGGGGCTGTGTCTGGGTGGAGCCCACCTGTTGCTTCCAAGGAGGGTAGTAATTCTTGCATTTGTTGCCCTGCAAGATTTTTTGAGTCTTGCGTTACAGATCTTCTTCCAATCCTTCAGAAGTAAGTAGCAATGCAGATTTTAATGTAAAATCTCCTTGTTTTATTTTATTTTTAAAAAAGATTTGATTTACTTATTTTTTAGAGAAGGGAAAGGAGGGAGAAAGAGAGGAGAGAAACATCAATGTGTGGTTGCCTCTTGAGTGCACCCTACTGGGGACTTGCCCGCAACCCAGGAATGTGCCCTGACTGGGAATTGAAGTGGCAACCCTTTGGGTTGCAGATGAGTGTTCAATCCACTGAGTCCCACCAGTCAGGGCAAAACAGCAGCCCAGGCATGTACCCTGACCAGGAATTGAACTTGTGATCTTTTGGTTTATGGGACAGTGCTCCAAGCAGCTGAGCCACCTGGCCACGACTAACATCTCCCAGTTGTAAAGTGTAGACTTTAGTATATGACAACATAAGCCAATCAAAATGTGTTTGCAGGCCAGATTTGACCTATGTGCTGCCAGCATAAGATCTCAGCTCTCTGGCATAGGAACTTGGATCTTCAATGGCCCTTTATTTATGTGTGTGGTAGAACTAACCCCAAAGTTTCTGAGAAGAATCTTGGCTCTGCCTGGAGCATTCCCTCAAGTTCAGGCCTTGTTTTGGGTTCAAATCCTTCACCTTACATTACTCCATGCTCAGCTGGCCACTGGAGTCCTTGGGGGTCACGGTCAAAGGACAACAGCTTCCCTGCATTCCAGGTCATTGCCAGGGTGTGTACTCTTGAGGCCTTTGGGAAACCACAAAGTGTTGAGAGGAATGGAAATATGGGATGGTATTTGGGTACTCCTTATGGACCTGGAGAGCTGAAGAAGGCCTGGAACAGGAAGGTCCTTGGGTGAGCTTTGGACAGACCCCAAAGGCTGTGGGAAGCAAGGAAAGGGTTATAAATGGGGAGGGGCAGCCCACACAACCAAACCTGCATCCTGGACATAGCAATCTGCCAGCCCCTGGGGACAGGGAGGAGAGCTGTCAGGCAATGGCACCATCACCCGCTCTGCACAGCACCTTCCACATGATCCCATCCAGGTATTTCCCTTGGGCGTGACTAGCAATTTCATTCTACCCTTTTTGGGGGCTGTTGTCAGAAGAATAGGTGACCCATTGAGGGTAGCCTGGGTTGTTGCATTAAGTACAGCCAGCAATGGTCAAGTGCAACCACCTTTCCCTTTCAAATGGTAGAAGCAGCTACTGTAAAGATTACCCGAGGTCTGGGAAGCCCAGCTTTTTGCAGGGGGCTTCGATGACCTTTCAGGCAGAACCCATTAACAACAGTCTCTCCCCTTTGCTTTCTCAGTATCAAAAGGTCAGGTTAAGAACACAGGGAGACCAAAGGCAGTTCCACAACAGTGTGGGCATTGAGTGTGAGAGCAGAAGGTGGGCTGGGTGCAGGAGGGCAAAGCGGGGAAAATCAGGACAACTGTAATAGAATAACAATAAAAAAAATTAAAAAGGAACACAGGGAGGCAAGCAGAGGCCTTGACCATCTGCAACCTGGATTGCAGGCTGCAGACCTCTGTGCCCCATGCTCAGGGTCAGAAAGTTCTAGGCCTGGTGGGAAGGCCTTGTGCCCTGCAGCCACTCCTTCAGGTGTGAATGGTGATGAGATATGGATGGGTCCACCACCCAACCCAGGCCCCAAGAAGCCAGGCACCACTGACAGGAAATGACAGGGATTCAGGTCGCCACCACAAAGGTCAGAAAGGAGAGGTCCTGAGTTCTGCACCTGTCAGTCGTTGTCAAATGGGGCAGGACAAGGTGGCAGCCAGGGCCAAACTCGTTGCCACCTGCTCCCAGACCTGAGCCACATGCTGTCCCCAGGTCCCTTGGCCTCTGCAGGCCCGGACTTGGCCTGGGAGACACACTGGTGCTTCAATCAGATGTAGCTCTCCAAGGCCACTTGCTTACTTATAACAATGGGGAGGTGGTTGCTTTTATTTACCATACTGCTTCTCAGGTTCTTTCTTGTTCTTGGGCACCCCCACAGCCCCATCTTCCCTGTCTCTGTCTCTTACACACATTCTCTCTCACACACACTCATACATATGCACACCTCCTCTCTGGCTATTCATAAGCCCATGGAATCCCCCCTAGGATGCTGCCTCTTCTGGGCCTTTCCCTGTTTCTGCAAAGAAAACATGTTTCTCAAACTTGCTCCTGTGTTCTTGGCCCCTCCCCTGAGAAGTGTTCTTAAGGCATTGGAGCCAACAAGCCCACTGTAGCCTCTGGGTGGGGGGCACAAGGACGTGGGTCTTAGTCAAGTGTGGGGCTTCACACCTGGGTTCTGCAGCTCCTCAGTATTTCATAGGGGCAGTGGCCACTAGTGGCCTTGTGAAATCCAGCCCCTGGGTTTCAGTGCATTTAATGAGGCCAAACAGAAACCATCAGAGTGTGTGGCATGCAGTAAGGGTCCATGCAGTTCTGTGTCTTGTGGGCAGTGTGTGGCGGTGCTATAGGCTGCATTGAATTCACTTCACAT
>PVKU01017298.1:0-11925 GCA_004027475.1 Anoura caudifer | reverse complement strand
CTCCCTCTATGCTACTGGTGCCATTCAAGCTGCTACCCCAGTGCTGGATCTCAAGGGGAAAGAATCTGAGTAAGTCTGTGTGTTGGTTCTGTAAAGGGAACTGCTTGGGACTGCAGAAGTTTCTTCCACTGACACAATCCCCACTGGTATGTGCAGCTAGAAGTTAAGGGGACTTGTCTTTCTGGCACTGGAATCCTGGGCTATGGGTCCTGGTGTGGGACTGGGACTCCTCACTCCCAAGATATCCCTCCCAAGTTTTTATCCACCACCTGTGGATGTGGGAGCAGCCCATTCCACATCTCCACCCCTCCTATCAGTCTGGATGTGGTTTCTTTAATTCCGTAGTTGTCTGACCTCCATTCAACTTGAAATCTGACAGTTCCGAGTAATGGTTGTTCTATAGTTTAGATGTGACTTTAATGTGATTGTACAAGGAGGTGAGACTTTTTTTTTTTTTTTTTTACCTATGCTATCATCTTGACTGGGTGTTGCAAGATTTTTTTTTTTTAAAGGACCTGTTAGGAAGGCAATGCAGTTGTTCAAATGATGGTGCAGTTTTGAAAATAGTCAAGGTTTTCTTTGAGGGGCTAGAAATTGTCCTCTCAGAGGTTTAGCATGATCACGTTATGTTACATCACAATGTTTTATTGTCAACTTATTACCTGAGTTGAGCAATTTCCTGATTCCCATACTTGACTGTAAAGGGTCTTTAGCTGCTATTAAAATTTAAATTCACACTAAAATGGGTATTATTGGCATTTATTAGGAAATTCAAAAGAATATATCATGAACTCTTTTTAATTATATTTTATTGATTATGCTATTACAGTTTTCCCATTTCTCCCCCATCATTCCCCTCTACCCTGCACACCCCCTCCCACCCACATTCCCCCCCTTTAGTTCATGTCCATGTGTCATAAGTTCTTTAGCTTCTACATTTCCCACACTATTCTTGCCCTCCCCCTGTCTATTTTCTACCCACTGTCTATGCTACTTATTCTCTGTACCTTTTCCCCCCTCTCCTCCTCCCACTCCCCTGTTGCTAACCCTCCATGTGATCTCCATTTCTGTGGTCCTGTTCCTTTTCTAGTTGTTTGCTTAGTTTGCTTTTGTTTTAGGTGTGGTTGTTAATAACTGTGAGTTTGCTGTCTTTTTACTGTCTTATTTTTTATCTTCTTTTTCTTAGATAAGTCCCTTTAACATTTCATATAATAAGGGCTTGGTGATAATGAACTCCTTTAACTTGACCTTATCTGAGAAGCACTTTTGTTGGGAATCATTCTGCCTGGTTGTAGGAGTTGTAACCCCTCCATGACTAAGGCTGAGTGAGTGACCTTCAGACTGTAAGCCACTAAGGAGACAAAGCTTATCTCCCTGGCAGGAGCTCTGCTTCTGCTTCATCCATAACTGGCCCCCAATGATTGGTCGGTTAGCCAATGATGGGTAAGATTCCCTCAAGGGAGGGGTTGCATAAGACAGGCATGACAACTTGGAAGGCCCTCAAGGAAGGACTTGGGGAGCTGCAGCAAAGAGGGGGTGATGGACCCTTGCTCCCCAGCTATTCTGATGAGAACAATTCATATCTGCATATGTAAATTCTGTTGACATGTATGACCAAATGCAAGGGCATATGAAAATATGTGACTTTGTCCAGTTCTTCAAATCATATGTCCATTTTCTGTTTATTGACACATTTTTAGGAAAGTTTTTTGTATCTTTGTGGTGAGTAAAGTACTTGGCCATTTTTACTGAAATGACGAGGAGAGAGGAATTTTCCTCAAAGGCTCATTGCAATACTCTTTGCCACTGAAAAAGAAACCAAATAAATTTGCTTTGGCAGCTTTATGCTAAACTGAGAAGATATCAAGACACATTTTCATTCTTTATACTAAAATTATCAAAATAAATGCTACATAAATGTAATTATAATTCAGTTTAATGGATCACTAAATTACACAAGGATGACAAGAATGTTTTGTCATGTATTATAAAATTAGTATATGATCTTAGTTTAAAAGAAATCTTGCTAAAATAGTATAAAATGAAGTCTTTGTCTCCGGAGGAAATCACTGTTAAATGTTTCTTTTATATCTTTGGAACATTTAGAGCATATAACATCTTTATGCAAATAGATGCACACTATTCAAATCATTCTTTCCCTTGCCTTTTTAATTTAAAGTTTATGTTGTGTTATCTTTCACATGGGAGCATATTTACTTGCCTCATTATTTTCCATAGATACATATTACTCCTTGGTATGTGAATGGAGAGACTATCTCATTCCACTAACTCAGGTAAGGAAGATGGATGTTCAATTATCTTTATTTTCTTTAATTCAATTTAATCTTATCTCAGGATTCTATTCTCTTCAGTGGTTGAAACTCAATCATTTCTAATTCAGGGTTTTCCTGTGTGGTATTTATCTGAATAAGACTAAACTTAATAGGACAGAAGTCATGGGGCATGGGTGTGGCATCTTGTCCTTGGCTGTCTTTCCATGCTGACTGGTGCTGAGATGTGTATTGTCCCATTTAGTCCTCAGTTACTGCTCCTTGGAGATCTTTGCTGATCACCCCACTCCAGCCCTTGCAGATTTCTTGGTTTTCCCTGTCATGTCTATGTCACTCTCAGACACAGGGAGTACTCTGCCAATGCTTGATGGACTTCGGGGAAGATCTTACGAGCTCTCTCAGTCCCATTTTTTTTTTTTGTTGCATCTCGTAGCTATTCCTCCTCTACTCTTTTAATACTATGCAAGGTACTGCCATAACAGAGGGGAGAGCCGTGTTTCCATTCACTTACAGACATCAACCTAAGAAGCAAGATTTTTTTGTCTTACACTTAGCTAAATAAAATATATTACGTAGCTTTTTTTACTTCCCCTCCTTGGATTCATCCTTAAAAGGAAGGCTCCTTTCTAGTGCACATACATGCTCCTCTTCTAGGTCCTTCCCTTCTCCCAAGCCAGGGCATTTTTATACAGAAGGAAGATAGGTAAGTTTCTCTTATTCAGTGCACAAGCTTCTAAATATCAGGGTCTAGGCTTTTGAAACTAAAAAGCCAAACTTTCTCTACTAATTTGTCCTTTGCATTCTGCCATGCCATTTGTCACCTGAAGCAAGACACGTTTCACACTAGATGAAAAAGCAATGCAAGCAATACACCCCCAAAACATACCCCCCAAATATTTTGTAATACTTGATAATATTATAAAATGTTATCACATGTATACATATCCCACTTATGATTCTTTATAGTCATTTAAGTTTTCCATTCTTGTTGTTACCACTGCAATAAACATCCTTACCTATATAGCTTAAAAATTTATGTAAGAATATGACAAAAGCTCTAGCATTGGAATTTCCAGGAAAAAGAGTAAAGACAAGGATATGTTACGTATTGATAGATATCATTACATTTCCCCTCCAGAAAGGTTACAATACCACAAATTTGCATAAAAGTTCCTGTTTCTCCATATCTTCATCCACTAGGGTTTTATCACATATTTAAATGTTTCTCAATCTGATAGCTGCAAGTGTCATCTCTTGTCTTTTCTGTGTCTTATGTTTTAATTAAGACTTTTTAATTAAAGACATTTTCCATGCCTTTAATGAAAAGAGAGATTAAACATATTCTCAGAGATGTTCTAGGCTTTCACATCTTGTGTTCCCTGAATTGCTTAATGACATGTCAATGAAAAGATAATGCATTAAATGATCATAAAGTGGTTTAAAACGAATTCACAAAAGTTATATATTTGTTTATTTATTTTTGTTTTGGGAGGCAAATTATATGGAATTTAAGGCAACTATTTCCCAGTCTCTAATTCATTTGACAAAAACTTTGTAACTATTATAGAAGATTGGGAACAAAACAAAACTAAGGATAAAAAACTGAGTTACCAATATTGAGCTAATAATTATGTTTTAAGAATGTTAAACTGTCTTACAAATAGAGATCTAGTTCTCATCAAAATGGCATTTGTTACAATGGTCACATACATGATAGAACCATGAGAGACAGCTAATGAAATCAGCAGTGTTCCTTGAGCATGTGTAATTATGCAAAGATTTCAATAACTAAGTAACACAATGAATTTTGGTCTCAATTCAAGGGTTGCAGAGCATCTATTTCATATGACCTATGTTGTCACTGCCTCAAAGAATTTTTGATGTACCATATTTGTTTCCAGTAAGAATTCCACAAAAAGAAACTAAAAGAGGACACTAAAGAACTGTAGGAGGAATAAAGAAGGATTGGTTGTCAATTCTAATTAATTATTCAACACCTTAATTATGTAACATTTAAAATACCTGACTTCTCACTCTTCAAATCCTCTCCATGTCCATTTCTTATATTTTCTGTTTCATACTCACCTATATCTTCCCCAAATTATGATACTGTCTTCCAGTTAGACAGTGCCTTAGAATGCAAGTAAGTCCTTACAACAACCACACTTCCCCTTTATCTTGAATATAACTGCTCCCATGTCCTGAAGCCGTCTATGTGGTAGACAGCCCTGCAAGGAAATTGTCATCACCTCCATTTCACAAATAAAGGCTGATGCTAAGAGAGGTTGTAAAACTTGTTCAAAGTCAACATGAGGTAAGTTGTAGAATCAGCATTAACAGGTTCTGGGGGTCTGATAAATTCTGCAAGGAAACAAGAGGGAGATTTTTAATATGAGCAATGGAATTTCTTGGAATAGACTTTGCTGGAACTGATACTTCATAGCTAGCAATGTCAAAGCTGTCCTGTACATCACTTTGCCCCTGGGCAGTTGCTGTCCCTTCAGTGCTCCAACTATTCTGTTTGATCTCATTTAAAGATTTTAAGGATGGGGAAGGCAGACTGTGTTATGTAACCCTCAGACAATTCTTCAAACAAGGAGAATAAATCTTTATGAGGAATAGATGAGGTTTCTGATTCCCCGGCCCGAATTTTGACCACATTTTCTGCATGGAAATGACCCAAGAGAGACCCCTTCCTCTGCTACCTACTCCTTCTTGGCCAGGCTCTGTCTGTCCACAGTTTTCTGACCCTTCATCTCACCATCTTTAGGCTGACTCATGGAGAAAGTTTGGAATATGGCTTTCCCTCCATAAGCAGAAAAGGAAGGGGTGGGATTTGAGAAGAAGGGTTAGCAGAATGTTAACCAAGTAGAAGAGGCCCCTGTGGTAGTAGAGGTGTTGGTTCATTAGACCTGGATGATGAAGCCCTTTGAAAATATCTCAAAAAGACAGGAGTTTGGGGAAAGCAATGTTCTTGAGGGAAGTGTAAATTTGGGAACCTTTCAGGATAGCACCTTGGCTTGGTAGTCACACTCCATAACCTGTGGCTTCAACCCCTGAACTCCATGCTTTATAATTCAGCCAAAAGCAGACTGGTATTCAAGTTGCTCATGATCTTTATCAAAAGTAAAGGTAAATTACATTCAGGGATTTTAAAACAGGGATAGTAGTGCTTATAGCACCTTGAACAGCTGATTGATATGACCAGTTTAATTTAATAGCCTTATTTTTCAAAACCTATGGTTCATAACAGAAAAGTGGCTTGTCCAGGACCACATAGAAAAAGAACCATTTCTGCTCACATAATTTTTGACTATTTAGAAGACAGTTCCAGTTCAGCATCCATGATCCACTTAATAGGTAAATGTTGCATAAAATTCAAGTGTCCCTGAGAAGCATTTTCCCCCTGTAATAATTAACATTTATTGAGCTTAGTGCAGTGCCAATTACAATTTTAAACTCTTCGCCTGCACTATGTCCCTTAATATTTACAATACTTAAGAAGAAGGAAATTGTAAAAATCCCAATTTTATAGGTAAGAAAATAAAGGCTCACAGATTTCAGATCAGAATTTTATCTAAGTTGTCAAATTCAAAAACTCAAGCAGGCTCTTAACCACTGTGGTATGCTGAACCCCTATACAGTATTTGAAATATTTAAAGTGAATCAAGGGCCCAACCTCAGAGAGCTTACACATGCTGTTCCTTCTGAGACAGGATAATAAGAAGCTAGGAAAATTCCCTGACAAGTGGAATAGAGAAACTGAGACAGGTAGCTGAACACAATGGGAGAGCGATTTACAGCCAGGTGCAGATGGTCACCAGGACAGAAGGCCCCAATGCCTGGCAGGGGGGAGAGCTAGGAAAATGAAGATCTGGGACTCCTCTCCCCCAACTCCTCCCCGGGGCCTTTCCTCCCTGGAGATAACATCTAGGCCTCGTTGTGTTTCAGCTCCAGGCCCAGAAAAGCAGCAAATCAGATGAGTGATGCCAGAACCAACTGCAATGACTGAAGACACCCTGCCTTGTCAGTGACCAGTCAACTGCGACCATGACCCAGAAAGAGAAGCCCCTGAGAACTGATGAATATTCTACTGAAACCCTCGAGACCTCCCCTAAGATTCTCCTCTGCAAGAAAGAGATGAAAGCCTCAAAACAAAGGACCTAACTCTCCCTCTTGGGAGCATTCTTCACCATCGCCTTTCCCTTCTTCCCCTCACCCTCCTACCACTTCTTTTTTCACAGACACCCATCTCCTAAACTCTAAAGCAGTGGTCAACTTACAGCTTATTCTAGACTAATCCCCTAAAAGTGTCCCCCAAAGCCTTCCCAAAGCCCCCCTTTCTCTGACTTCCCAGTGAGCTAAGGCAGCCCAGCCTAGGCTCTCCTATTGCTTCTTCTATGTTAAGCTCTTCCTTGTTTCACTGTCCCCAGCTTTAATAAATGGATCCTTATAGTCACCTGAACTCTTTCTTCGGTTGTGAAATCAACCGAATATGTGTTCACAATATGTGTTGTGAAATCTTTCTTACACCAAGTCAAGAACCCACACACTACCACTGGCCCCAAGCAGACCCACTCAGGGCCAGGTCCCTGTCCAGTAACACTTTTACTTGGAATGCTCTTCCCTGCACATCCATAGGCTTAAAATTTGACTTACTTTATGTCTCAGCTCAAATGTCACTTTATTGATGAGGAGTTTCCTGACCACTTGATATAAAATACCCATCTGCTGCACACCCACACACCTTAGCCCCTTTACCCTGTCTCATTTATCTACATAGAATTTATCATCTGACACATTATGTATATACTTATGCATTGTACCTATAAATGTAATCTTTACAAGCTCAGGAATTTGAATCTGTGCCCAGTATCTTCTGGGCCTAGAAGACTGCCTGGTACACAGTACATACTCACTAAATATTTGTAGAATGAATGAGTGAACAAATAAAAGAATCGAACAAGTGCAATCATATCTCCATCATCAGCCTTATATGATGTCTATCACATGAGCCCCTGAGGGACTTGAGGGAGTGTGATTTTAAAAGTATCTGATTTTCTTTAAATAAAAAAAAAACAGTCAAATAAACGAATATTTAATTGTGTAAGTGACTGATATTAAAGTGTTGAGAGAGTTCCAGACAAGATGGAGGTGTAGGTAGAAATGCTTTGCTTCCACATACAAGCAAAAGAAAGATAACCAATTTAAAAACAATAAATAACCAGAACTGCCAGAAAATCTAGCTGCATGGAACTCCAACAATGAAGGAATTAAAGAAACATCCATCTAGACCAGTAGGAAGGATGGAGATGGGAAGCTTGGCAGAGAGAACCCATGGCAAGGCAGAGGACCACTTGGGTGAGGTGAGGACTGGTGGGCTGGAAAATTAAAGACTCAGAACCTCTAGCTGTAAAGTCCTGTGGGGGTTGTGAAGAGGGGAGAAACTCCCAGTCTCACAGGAGGGTTTGTTGGAGAGGCCCATGGGATCCTAGAATGTACATAAACCAACCCACCTAGGAATCAGCACCTAAAAGGGTATACTCTGTTTGTGGGAAGTGAGGGAAGTGATAGAAAGTGGGGCTAGAGAGGAGCAAGCAAGTGGCATTGTTCCTTCTCTGACCTCTCCCCCAAAGACAGTGCCACAACACAACAAAGACGGTTGCCCCACCCTGGCAAATACCTAAGGCTCTGCCCCTTACAACATAATAGGTGTGCCCAGACAAAGAAATATGGCTTAAATGAAAGAACAGATCAAAACTCCAGAAAAATAACTAAGTGATGAAGAGATAGACAACCTGTCAGATGCAGAGTTCAAAACACTGGTAATAAGGATGCTCACAGAAATGACTGAGTTCAGTCACAAAATGAAGGAAGAAATGAAGGCTGTACAAAGTGAATTAAAGGAAAATATACAGGAAACCAACAATGACAGGAAGGAAACTGGAATTCAGATCAACAATTTGGAACAAACAGAAGAAACAAACATCCAACTGAACAGAATGAAGAAACAGTAATTCAAAAAAGTGAGGAGAGGCTTAGAAACCTCCAGGACAACTTTAAGCACTCCAGCATCTGAATCATAGGGGGTGGGGCAAAAGGAGAAGAACAATAGCAAGACATTGAAAACTTATCTGAAAAAATTATGAAGGAAAACTTTCCCAAACTGGCAAAGGAAACAGACTTTCAGGAAGTCCAGGAAACTCAGAGAGTCCCAAAGAAATCGCACCCAAGGAGGAACACACCAAGGCACGTCATCATTAAGTTACCCAAGATTAAAGATAAAGAAAGAATCTTAACAGCAGGAAGAGGAAAGGAGAGAGTTACCTACAAAGAAGTGCCCATGAGACTATCAGCTGATTTCTCAAAAGAAACCTTACAGGCAAGAAGGGACTGGAAAGAAGTATTCAAAGTCATGAAAGGCAAGGACCTACATCCAAGATTACTCTATCCAGCAAAGCTATCATTTAGAATGGAAGGGCAGATAAAGTGCTTCCCAGATAAGGTCAAATTAAAGGAGTTCATTGTCACCCAGCCCTTATTATATGAAATGTTAAAGGGACTTACCTAAAAAAAAGAAGATCAAAAACTATGAACAGTAAAATGACAACAAACTCATAACTATCAACAACTAAACCTAAAAACAAAAACAAAGCAAACAACTAGAACAGGAACAGAGTCATGGAAATAGAGATCATATGGAAGGTTATCAGTGGGGAAGGGAGAAAAGGAGAAGGCGGCACAGGGAATAAGAAGCATAAATGGTAGGCACAAAATAGACAGAGGGAGGTTAAGAATAGTATAGGAAATGTAGAAGCCAAAGAACTGATATGTACAACCCATGGACATGAATTAAAAAGGAGGGGATGATGGTGGGTAGGAGGGTATAGGGCAGAATGTGGATAAACAGGAAAAAAAGTGGGACAACTGTAATAGCATAATCAATAAAATATACTTAAAAAAACAGCATTGAGGGCATAATTTTTTTCTTCAAGCGCTGACAGCTGGAAGAAAATATGTCAAAGTCTGCTTTCCTGGGTGGCCCTTAAGTTCCCTTCCTTCTTGCATAGCTCTGTGTATTTAAGAGTCATTGGGGACACTCATTCTGAGAAATAAAGAAGCTGCATTTTTTTTTCCTTTTTACAAGCCAAACACGTATTCCCAGTGCATAACATTTAGCAAGGAAGTAGTTTTTGATTCTAGCACTTATCAGTGTTTCTGAAATATACTGTCCAATATAACTACTCAGAGGCTGTGCTTTCATCAGGAACAAATTTGATGAATATTCAAGATGTTCATTGTTAGGAAATGAGAAAAGATTGTCAGAATATTTTTATTACAGCCTCAAAATCATCCAGAAGAGGGTGCTAATGTTCTTTATGAAATATGACACTCAGATACACACTCACCAAAGCTTTCTTACATAACTAATCAAGTGATACTAAATGTATGCGCTGAACATGGAAATTGGGACAGTTTATAAAATCTACCTCAGTTCTGTACAGGTTAGTTAACAATTAACTACATCACCACCAAGAACAGTATATTTTACATCACCAAAAATGCCCACCAGAATTAATTCTGTGACATTTCAATTAACTTATAACCTCTAGCAAAGCTAAGAGAAGATGAGCAAAGTATAAATATATTCACCAAAATTTAATATTATAGATAATAATATATTTTAAATAAAAATGAACACTTCTTTTATTTGATTAATAGCATAGTCTTCACTAAAACTCTTTTCTTTTGAGGGTAAAGATGACTACCAGTTATTGCATAATTGTGATTCAGGAAAAACGATACAGATTCTGGTTATCTACCCTTCATGAAAACAGAGATTTGACATTGACATCATTTCTGGTTCACTTGGTCAGAATTAAAAGTTTGAAAAAGATGGAGTTTATGAACTAAATAATTCTCAAAATTTCTCTTTACTTGTGCTTTGGAGAGATAAATTGAAGATAGACATGGCAAAAACATCTTTCTTTTATGTATAAAATGTGCCCTAACTTATCTTCCTTATTCTAGGTTTTCTGAGCTCCTGTCTTTATAGTTCAAGCAATTTGTATTTTGATTACTTCTTTGAAGCAGAGCAGTCATGTGAAATGTAAATATTCTCTGGGCAAAATAAATGCAAATAGAGGAAGTTTCTCTGTTTGTCTAAATGAGTTACTTAGAATACAGATAACAAAAGCAATGCCTACAGCAAAAACTATTTTTATATTCCACCATTAGCTTCTAGACATCGGAACTTTGAGAGGATGTATCTAGTGCCAAAAGCTCATAGATGGATGGTCTTAAATGAAATTCCCTTTGTAGAACTTGTAGAACAGGAATCTCATCGGAAAGCAACCTTTGCATGTAAAAGGAATCAGTTTGTCAACCATACGCTTTCAAGCCAACAGTGACTAGCAAGCCAAAGTGGATGGAGGAGTTAGAGAATAGAGCAGACACTCAACAGGACTCTGACTTAAAACAGCTGCCTTAGGCTAAGAGCTGGTTCAGCCACTCTCCTGAATTCATCAGTGGAGAGTGACTTGTGTTAGTCTGTTCTCAGATCCAATCTCTGCCCTTCTCTGCCTAGCTGTGCATTGTGGGAAACTACATTTCCCAGGTTGTCTTGCCTTCCTTTTCTAGATGGATTTAGCTAATAGACAACTCTGGTGGAAGCTGGGGGTCAAAAAGAAGAATAAAACCAACATACTTCCACTCCTCCCCACTCTGTTTCAGGTGGCATCTCTGGTAGTAGCTGAAATACTTGTGTGGCTCCAACTCCTGGAGGACGTCCCCTCCCTCTGTGGTCTCAATTCCCATCAGACAGGCAGACCACGTTACTCTGACTCCTGGGCTCTGACACAACCACCTCCTGCTTTTCTCACTGGAGCTCCAGGTTGGTAGTGGCCTCCTTGACTTCACTGAATGAAGAATTGCTTCCTAGTGCTGTTTGGTTGCTTAGCTATTTTATCATCTTAGTAAGCAATTCCCTGTATTAGATTTTTGGGGTTTGAAATACAGGGTTCTTTTAGTTTTACAGAATTCCATCTTTTGTGCTATAGAAATATTTGAAAAGGACTCACTGTCCTAGTTTAACTTGCATAATTTATTCACAGCTTCTTTAACTCAATCTGGTTGGGTAGTGAAAACAAAAATTTGGTTAAAAACATATTTTTTTTCCAGCAGTTTGTTACAGAGCAAACAGAAGGTTCTTGAGACTGGCAAAACACTTCCAAAGTCTCACTTTCTCGAACCTGAGGGGTCAGTCTTCCACGGGCAATTAAGATCCCGGACGAGCCCCCAAAACTGTTACTGAGCAACAGAAAGGGTCCGTTATTGTCTGCCGCCTTATGGAAAGATGTCTCTCAAAGCCAGAGATTTGTGAAAAGGAACGGAAATGTTTATTAATGTTATACAGAGTCAAAGTAGCAACCTAACGTCTCCATTAATATATCAAAGTCCTTTAGGATACCCAGACACCCACAGTGCTTCCTATCTCCCTCTGCCCTAAGTCAGGGTACCGTACTTGCAAGGAAGAGAAGCAAACGTCTGGGATCCAGGCTCTTGACACCGTCAGCTGTGTCATCATCCAGGCAGGATCTCTGGTTAATCTGAAGCCATGTGGCACCTTCTCATG
>PVKU01017297.1:0-11928 GCA_004027475.1 Anoura caudifer | reverse complement strand
CACCTGTGTTCTTTCTTATTCTTGGGGTTGGGCAGGACAATCTGACCCAGATAGGGGAGATAGAAATCACATTTCTATCTAATTCACAGTTCTAATTAAATGAAGAAAATAAAAATAGAGCAAGAGAAGAAATTGTCTAGGAGCTAGAAAATTGTTAAAGCACCCACATCTCTATGAGGATGGCACCCTTGTGAACCTTGCCTTCACAGCTAAGCTGATCTCATACCAGCTCTGTTGTGAAGACAAGGCAAGCACTTGTCCTGATGTCTCTCTCTTTCTCTCCCCATCTTCCTCTCTCTCTAAAATCAATAAACATATTTAAAAGAAGAGAAAGCTCTAAGGGTTGGTACCTGCCATTTAGACCAAAAAGAGCTCTTCTTGTATTTGGAAAGTGACTGTAGAGGCAAACAGCTGTCTGCTTGAAGTGGTACCAATTTTTCTGTTTGCATTAATTCTGTATATGACAAAGATGGTACAGGGAACATACAATTTCTTAGGATAGTTGGGAGACTGAGTTACACACTTTGTTGATTTTGTTGTTCTTATTTTTCTGGATGGGGGAGGTCATACAAATGAGAGAAGGAACTGAATGGAGAACTAAGCTACTTTTTGGGCCTCTGCTTTCAACTACTTGGTTACTTCCTCTCTTTATCAAGAAGTTCCTTGTCTATTTCTTAGGTAATATCAATTTTGTAACATTCTAACTATGGAAAAAAACAGGAATGTTTAATAATCCATATCAGAGAAGATAAATTTTCTACTCATAAAATAAAATATTTTGGTCACTATTTCAGAGAATGGAGAATTTCCTCTTAACCAAAGCTAATCTTAGCTCAGAATCTGTAGATAGTGGAAACTTCAACAGTCATTGTTTATGAGATCAAGAGAAGAGAAAAGAAAGAAAAAGGAACTGCAGACATTGACCAGAGATTGTGGCTCTGTCACATGCTCGTGTCCAGCAATGGTCTAGGACAAGCAGACAGAGCCATGTTGGTCTGAGAAAATGAGTGGCCTAGGTCGTTTGTTCATTTTGCATTGCATCTTCTCCAAAAAATGGAGTTTTGGGCTCCTGAGTAGAGTTGGGAGGTGTGACAGGCCACCTATTGGAATCTCACGGTGTCATCCCCACATGGGGAGAAGTGGGCTTGGCCAGCTGAGGTTTAAAAAATAAAAGAAATGTAATCCTGCAAAGTACTCCTAAATATCTAGATAAATTGAAAAGCCCCCCCCTCTTCTTTCCACGTATTCTGACTACATGGCCCTATAATAGCTTCTTTACTCTTTGTGGGGTCCTTGATGTTAATTTCAATTTGATTTTACCGATATGTATTGGGGTGGGGAAAAGGAAGCTAAAAGGTAGGAGAGGCACATTGTGTTGCCCCAATCTTACAAAATGTACTCTGAAGTAAACATTTAAAGACTTTGGGCTCCATATATATCAGAGTGCAGCCTGAGGGATTTTAGGCTAGTGATTTCACAGTAGATTGTTAACCAGGACTGACTTCAGCACAACAGGAACTTGTTTTGAAGAACTGGAAGGCAGGAGAGTCTTGTCCTTGGTCTTCTCTTATCAGATCCCAAATTCACTCCTTATTACTCCCTTACATTCCAGGTTGTCCTTTGCACCTCTACACCTAATGCATGATTCCTTCACTTTGAGATAGAGATAAGAACTCCTTTCCTGTCATAACTACTGAGCTGTCAAGTAAAACAAGGTCAACATCCAAAAATAACTATATCCCAAGTAAAATATTAAATCTCTGTTATGTTAACAAAGTACAGCTCTGGCTGGTGTGGCTCAGTGGATTGAGCACTGGCCTGCAAACCGAAGGGTCACCAGTTTGATTCAAGGGCACATGCCTGGGTTGTGGGCCAGGTCCCCAGTGGAGGAGTATGTGAGAGGTAACCACCCATTGATGTTTCTTTACCTCACTTCCTTCCTTCCCCTCTGACTAAAAATAAATAAAATATTTTTAAAACAAAAGAAAGTATAAAATGATTAAGTCAAGGATAACCCAAACACAATCGCATTACTAATATGTTTGCCTCTTGAAGGGGAGAAAGGAAATCTGTTAGTACAAAAAGTAGAGAGTAAAGAAGGAGACAGAATATAGGAGGGGGCCCTAGATTCAGTGAAGGAAAGTGGCTATTCACTCTTGTACATTCCTCTTTGAAGTGTTAAAAATTTTTTAAAACAACTATTTTCAGTTTTCCATTGCTTTTATCTTAAACAGTTGTAATTGGGCAACCCAAACATCATCCACAGTGGAAATCGTTTTCTAACCTGAAAAAGTAGGAACTAAAGTCAACTACACCAAGATTGTTTCAGAAACCAAATGCTATGATCTGAATGTCTGTGTCCCCCCAAAATTCATATGTTGTAGCCCTAACCCCAATGTGATAGTATTTGGAGACAGGGCCTTTGGGAAGTAATTGGGTTTAGATGTAGTTATGAGGGTGGGATCCTCGTGATGGCATAAGTGGCTTGGCAAGAAGAGGAAGACAGAGAGATCTTTTTCTTTTCACATGCACACACCAAGGAAAAGCCATATGAGGACACAGCTAGAAGGTGGTCATCTAAATACAAGCCAGGAAGGGCCCTAACCAGGAAATGAAACTGCTGACACATTGATCTTGGACTTCCACTCTCCAGAACTGTGAGATATAAATGTCTGTTGTTTAAGTTGCCCAGTCTCTGTTTTTTTGTTATAGCAGCCTGAGCTAAGATACCAGAGAACTGGAGAATTACCTGTTGGTTAAAGGTCATAGTTAGAGTGGGGGCTGGGGAAAGGAGTGTGTGTTTGTGCTAGAAGTCTGCATTCAAAAATTATCTCAAGGACTGTGATTCCAATGAGGATCACTGGTTGGCATTATATAAAATATCTGCATTTTGATATAGGCCTCTAAATTTCCATGTTGCCTTCAATATTCAAAGGAATAAGTCACTAATGTTAGAATTTTAGGTGCCACTAGAAGTGAAGATTTATTTCTCTGAGGGGGGAAGACAGAAGAATTTTCCAGTGTTTCTCAAAGACAAACAGGTGTTTGTTGTTGTTGTTTTCATTTCTGGGTTTTTAATTTGTTTTGTTTTTTAGTTTGAACTCTGTCATACACCAGGGATTTCTATAAGAAATCCTTCTGGATATATTTAGTTAAAATATTTCTGTCAAAATATTTTTAAAAATATTTATATCAAAGTATTTTTCCTAGTTTCTCACCACCTTTCTGACCTTGTACACATGCTAAGTGCTGCTTACTAGGTAGCTGTTGCTGGGAAGAGAGAGGTTATGTGTCTGTGTTAAGAGGCCCTCACACTTCTCTTCAGCTATCATTCTTTGGCTTCTCAAGTTATGCTTCTGTAAGATGACAGGAAGAGTCCCATCCACTGTGACTAACACCCTGTTGAAGCACTTAATTACTGCCTTGCTGAAGCATCTTCATAATATAAGCACAAGAATGCTACACTGCCCCTGCTTGCATACTCCGGTTGATACCTGAGGAGGTGCTACTGTGGGGAAAGGCATCGGTATTAAGAGTGAGGGTGAAAGGTGATTTACTTTCTACTCATTTTCTAGAACCTTTCATAGCAGAGTGCCATTAGAGAGCTGGTTAATGTAGCCTCTTGTAGTCAATGGAACCAATGACAATTTCTTTCCCAAGAACATTGCTGATTTGGGAACACTGACCTGCATTTAATGAAAATAGTAATTTCCCACTGCCTCCAGAAAACACCTTTTGCTCTATTGTGGTGTAAAGTGCTTAATTTCTTTCATATCAGCCCAATGAAATTTTGAAGTTCAAGAAACATTCCTTACTACCAGTTGATTAATAACTACAGGTGGAAACTTCTTTGGCAACAGATGAGGAGCTGTGTGAGAGGGTAACCAGCACTCAGAAGATTCTTGCCACCTAAAGCAAGAGGAACTGGTTTTGTGCAACTGGTTTTATAACACCAGTGGGGAAACTGATTACCCTCTGGGTGGAAGTGCTACAACTGGTATGTTCTGGAGTGTAATGCCTTCCTCATTCTAAGTCTTTGCCTTGTGTCAACTCTACTTCCATCTGCCCTTTTTTCAATTCCAGAAATGCAATTTCCTTGCAATGGCTCTTCAACAACCTGGGCACCCCACACTGCCTCAGGCCACATCTTGCTTCTAAGGCAAATAAGCAACTTATATAGGCTCCCCAGTAGAAAAATAATAGATAGTCATCAAGAACAGAGGGCTCTTGCCTGGGCTTGCTCAGAAAATCCTCTTTGTAGAGAAGAGTGTGGCTGTCTCTCCAGCTCCTCAGTTATGCATCCTTTGTCAAATTACAGGGAAGTTTACTTCTGCCAAATATTAACTTTTATCCTGAAGGCCATGATTGCTTTGGTTCAGAGAGTTGAAGATGGAAGGTAAAAGAAAAGAGAAGGAAAAAGAATGGGTAAAAAGCAAACACAGAGGGCAATAAAAGTAAGGGAAGATCAGAAAAGACAGGGACAGAATGTTAATCAGAGGACCCAGCCCTTCAGCCGGATTCAGATGGCCTGGCCTCTCCCTGTTCTGTGTTGTGAATCAGCTACCTCATCACAGTTCACTGCTTCATTGGAGATTTCATTCTTATTGTCATGGAAAAAATATAACTACCAAGTTAAAAAAAGGTTAAAAACAGCATATACAGTGTGATCCCTCTTTTAAATATACTGTATATTGGCATAAATCTCTGGAATGCTATTAATAAAAATTTTAAGTGTTGTCTTGGAATGGTAAGTTTATAGATGAGTTTTTCTTTTCTTCCTACTTTTTTTTGCTTATCTATATTTTCTTTTCTTTTTAGATTCTCAAGCAAAATTTACTGGGTAAGTAAACAATAGCCAGAGATTTACTGCTACATCTCAGCATACTGCAAAAAGAATAATAAGCTCTGATATTATCATTTTAGAACATATTGGCATAGAAGTAGGTAAAGAAAGGTTACCATGGGTCTTCAAACAATTAATGGGAAATTGAACTGAAGAG
Source organism: Anoura caudifer (assembly GCA_004027475.1). NCBI lineage: Eukaryota > Metazoa > Chordata > Mammalia > Chiroptera > Phyllostomidae > Anoura > Anoura caudifer. Next base: position 6,928 of record PVKU01017297.1, on the reverse strand, counting down.
GGATGCAATAATAATTTTTCTGATCAATAAAATTCCTTTTATTGGGATTCTGTATTTTTCTTTTTCTCTTTTTTTCTTTGCTGTTGTTCGAATACAGTTGTCTCCATTTTTCCATCACCACTAGTCCTTGCACTATCCACCTCCACTTCTCACCCTCCATCCTTCTTTCCCTTGGGTTTGTCCATGGGTGCTTTATACACGATCCTTGATGACACTTTCCCTTCTTTTCCCCGTTATCTACCTCCCGCTTGCCCTCTACTTACTGTCAGTTTGCTTGTTATTTCAATGTCTCTGGTTATATTTTGCTCACTTGTTTGTTTTGTTGATTAGGCTCCATTTATACGTGAGATCATATGCTATTTGTCTTTCACTGTCTGGCTTACTTCACTTGGCATAATGCTCTCCACTTCCATCCATTCTATTGCAAAGGGTAGGAGTTCCTTCTTTCTTTCTACTGTGTAGTATTCCATTGTGTAAACGTACCACAGTTTTTTGATCCACTCATTTACTGATTGTCACTTAGGCTCTTTCCAGCACTTGGCTATTGTAAATTGTGCTGCCCTGAACACTGGGGTGCATAGGTTTTTTCGAATTGGTGATTCAGGATACTTAGGGAATAGCTCCAGCAGTGGGATAGGTGGATCAAAAGGCAATTCCATCTTTAGTTTTTTGAGGATATTCTATACTATTTTCTAGTAGCTGCACCAGTGCGAATTCCCACAAACAGTGTATTAGGGAATTTTTCTTCACAAGCTCACAAGCACTTGTTGTTTGTTGGTTTGTTAATGACAGCTATTCTGACTGGTGTGAAGTGGTATCTCATTGTGGTTTCAAATTGCATCTCTCTAATGGCTAGTGATGTTGAGCATTTTTTGATGTGTCTGTGGGCCTTCAGTATGTCCTTCACAGAGAATTGTCTGTTCAAGTCCTTTGCCCATTTTTTAATTGGGTTGTTTGACTTCTTAGACTGGAGTCATGTAAGTTTTTACATATTTTGGAGATTAAACCCTTGTCTGAGGTATCATTGGCAAATATGTTTTCCCATACAGTTGGTTCTCTTTTTATTTTAATACTGTTTTCTTTAGCCATGCAGTAGCTTTTTATTTTGATGAGATCCCATTTGTTTATTCTTTCCTTTATGTCCCTTGCTTTAGGGGACATATCAGTAAAAATGTTGCTGCATGAAATGTCTGAGATTTTCCTGCCTATGTTCTCCTCTAGGACTTTATTGGTGTCACGGCTTATATTTAAATCTTTTATCCACCTTGAATTTATTTTTGTGTATGGTGTAAGTTTGTGTTCAAGTTTCATTTTTTTGCAAATACCTGTCCAGTTCCCCCAACAGTACTTGTGCAGGAGGCTACTTTTACTCCATTTTATGTTGCTGCCTCCTTTCTCAAATATTAATTGACCATAGAGAATTGGGTTTACTTCTGGGCTCTCTGTTCTATTCCACTGGTCCATGTGCCTGTTTTTGTGCCAGTACCAGGCTCTTTTGATTACAGTGACCTTGTAAGACACTTTGGTGTCAGGTATTGTGATCCCTCCTACTTTCCTCTTCTTTCTCAAAATTGCTGCAGCTATTTGGGGTTGTTTATGGCTCCGTATAAATTTTTGAAGTGTTTGTTCTACATCTGTGAAATATGCCATTAGTACTTTAATATGCATTGTATTAAATTTGTAAATTGCCTTGGGCAATATGGACATTTTGATGATGTTAATTCTTCTGATGCATGAACATGGTATATGTTTCCATTTGTTTGTGTCTTCCTTGATTTCTTTCTTTCGTGTTGTGTAGTTTTCTGCATACACATCTTTTACCTCCTTGGTTAGGTTTATTCCTAGGTATTTTATTTTTCTTTTTGCTATATCAAATGGGATTTTTTTCTTGATTTCTGCTTCTGCTTTTTCATTGATGGTATACAGAAATGCCTTTGATTTCTAGATATTGCCTTTGTATCCTGGTGTTTGGCCATATTCAGTTATTAGGTCAAGCAGTGTTTTGGCTGAGTCTATAGGATTTTCTCTGTACAGTATCATGTCATCTGCAAATAATGATAGTTTTGTTTCCTCCTTTCCAATTTGGATACCTTTTATTTCCTTTTCTTGTCTAATCGCTGTGGCCAATACTTCTAATACTATATTAAATAGAAGTGGTGAAAGTGGACAACCTTGTCTTGTTCCTGATCTTAGTGGAAGACATTTTAGTTATTGCCCATTGGGTATGATGTTGGCTGTAGGTCTCTCATATATGGCCTTTATTATGTTGAAGAATTCTCCCTCAATTCCCACTTTGCTGAGTGTTTTAATCACAAATGGATGCTGTACCTTATCAAATGCTTTTTCTGCATCTATTGATATGATCATGTGATTTTTGTCTTTGCTTTTGTTTATGTGATGTATTGCATTTACTGATTTGTGAATGTTGAACCATCCTTGCATCCCTGGGATGAATCCCACTTGGTCATGGTTTATGATCTTTTCAATGCATTGTTGGATGTGGTTTGCCAATATTTTATTGGGGACTTTAGCATCTACATTCATCAGCGATATGGGCCTAAAGTTTTCTTTCTTTCTTATGTCTTTATCTGGTTTGGGGATTAGATTGATGCTGGCTTCATAAAAAGAGTTTGGGAGTCTTCCATCAATTTGGATTTTTTCAAAAAGTTTGTGAAGGATAGGGGTTAGCTCTTCCTTAAATGCTTTGTAAAATTCTCGTGTGAAACCGTCTGGTCCTGGGCTTTTGTGTGTCAGGAGTTTTTTTATTACTGCTTCTATTTCACTGCTGTTATTGGTCTGTTCAGGCTTTCTGCTTCTTCTTCCTTGAGTTTTGGGAGATTATATTTTTCTAGAAACTTGTCCACTTCACCTAGGTTTTCAAATTTCTTGGCATGCAGTTGTTTGTAGTAATTTCTTACAATCCTTTGTATTTCTGTGGTGACAGTTGTAATCTCTCCTCTTTCATTTCTGATTGTGTTTATTTGGGTCCTCTCTCTTTTTTTCTTGATGAGCCTGCTTAATGGCTTGTCAGTTTTGTTTCTTTTCAAAGAAACAGCTCCTGGATTCACTGATCCTTAGACTTGTGCTTTTAGTCTCTATGTCATTTAATTCTGCTCTGATCTTAGTTATTTCCTTCCTTCTAGTTGCTCTGGGCTGTCTTTGTTGTTGTTCCTCAAGTTTTTGTAGGCCTAGGGTTAAGTTGTCTGTTTGAGATGTTTCTATCTTTTTTAGGTAGGTCTGTATCACTATGAACTTCCCTCAGAGGACTGCCTTTGCTGCATCCCATAAGTTTTGGGTCGCTGTGAGTTCATTTTCATTTGTTTCCAGAAACTTTTTGATTTCCTCCCTAATTTCCTTCTTGACCCACTCATTGTTTAATAGCATGCTATTCAATCTCCATGATTTTGAGGACTTTGCGTTTTTCCCTTGAGGTTGGTTTCTAGTTTCAGTCCTTTGTGGTTGGAGAAAATGCTTGGTATGATTTCAATTTTCTTGAATTTGATGAGGTTAGTTTTATGACCTATGATGTGGTCTATCTTTGAGAATGTTCCATGTACATTTGAAAAGAATGTGTATTTAGTTTCTTTGGGATGAAGGGCTCTATGTATATATCAGTTAAGTCCATTTCATCTAGAGTGTTGTTCAGTGCCACAATATCATTGTTGATATTTTGTTTAGAAGATCTGTCCATTTTTGACAGTGGGGTGTTAAAATCCCCTAGTATAATTATGTTACTGTCAATATCTTTCTTGATGTCCTCTAAGATTTTCTTGATGTATTTAGGTGCTCCTATGTTGGGTGCATATATATTTACAATGTTTATGTCTTCCTGGTGGATTCTTCCCTTGAGTATTATGAAGTGACCTTCTGAATCTCTCTTTATGGCTCTTCTTTTGAAGTCTATTTTTTCTGATATGAATATTGCTATCCCGGCTTTTTTTTTTTCCTGTCCATTTCCTTGGAAAATTTGTTTCCATCCCTTCACTTTAAGTCTGTGTAAGTCTTTTGTCCTGAGGTGGGTCTCTTGTAGTCAGCTTATGTGTGGCTCATGCTTTCCTATCCATTCAGCTATTCTATGGCTTTTGATTGAAGCATTTAATCCATTTACGTTTAAGGTTATTATTGATAGGAACTTATTCATTGCCATTTTTGTACCTTTTGTTCCTCTCCCTCTCTTTCTCCCTTCTTTTCTTTCCTTAAAGCAGGCCCTTTAGTATCTGGCAGAGATGGTTTGGTAGAGGTGTATTCTTTTAGACTTCTTTTATCTGGGAAGCTCCATATTTGTCCTTCTTTCTTCATTGAAAGCCTTGCTGGGTAAAGTAGCCTTGGTTGCAGGCCTTTGGTTCTCATTACTTGGAATATTTCTTGCTATTGTTTCTGGCTTGGAGCGTTTGCATTGAGATGTCAGCGGCTAACCTTATTGGGGCTCCTTGTATGTTACTTCCTTTTTCTCCCTTGCTGCCTTTAAGATTCTCTCTTTGTGTTGGAATTTCGCCATTTTAATTATGATGTGTCTTGAAGTGGGCTTCTTTGGGTTCTTCTTGATTGGGACTCTCTGTGATTCCTGGATTTGTGTGATTTTTTCTTTCATCAAATTAGGGAAGTTTTCCATCATGACTTTTTCAAATATGTTTTCTATCCCTTGTTCTTCTTCTTCTCCCTCTCGTATCTCTGTTATACGGATATTATTATGTTCTATATTGTCTTGTATTTCTCTTAATCCTGCTTCATTCTTTCTGAGACTCTTTTCCTTTTCTTGCTCTTTCTCGATGTTTTTTTCTACTTAGTCCTCCAACTCGCTGCTCCGATCTTCTGCTTCATTAATTCTGCTTTTCATTCCTTCTACTGTGATCTTCAGTTCAGGAATTATGTTCTTCATTTTCTCTTGCCCTTGTTGATAGTTTCTATTTCCCTTTTCCTGTTGATGTAGTTTGCAGTGAGGTCCTCATAGCTTCCCTGTAGTTTCTGGTAGCTCATTGAGAGCTCTTGGAGCTTCCTGACAACCATTGCTTTGAACTCAAAATCTGATAGTTGAGTTGCCTCCATCTCATTTAGCATTCTTTCTGGGGCTTCCTCCTTTTCTTTCATTTGGGGATTGTTTCTTTGTCTTCCCATTGTTTGTGAGGCTCTTCTTGTTAGGCTCAGTTTCTTAAATTGATTTGTTCTGGTTCCCTGGATTTATGGTGTGAACTTCTGTGGTAGAATGCCTGTGAGATTCAGTGGTGCTGTCTCCTTCAGGTATCCTGGTGTTGATGGCTTCCAGTGTCTCAGTTGTTGAAATGCGCCCTCTTTGGGACCAACTCTTGTTTTTCCACAGTTCCAGGTTTTTTTGTTTTGTTTTGTTTTGTTTTTGTATCATTAGTAGCTGTTTAAAAGGAGAAAAGAGGAAGAAAAAAGAAAAGAAGAAAAAGGAAATAGAAAATGAAGAGAATAAAGAAAAGCAGAATGAAAAGGAAAAGAAATAAAGAGAAAGGAATAAGAGGTAAGCTTGGAAAGAAAGGGACAAGGAATAAAACAAGAAGTAACGAGAAGCAAAAGGAGTTGAGGGGTAAAAAAGATAAAAATAATATAAAATTAATAATAAAAAAGAGACAAAAATACCAAAACAAAACAAAAAGACAAACAAACAATAAAAACCCCACCCAAAACACCAACTCTTGCTGTTATCAATGTTTTTTTGAAAGATTTTATTTATTTATTTATCTTTAGAGGGGAGGGAGAGAAATATCAATGTGTGGTTGCCTCTTGTGCGTCCCCTGCTGGGAACTGGCCTGTAACCCAGGCTTGTGCTCTGACTGGGAATCGAACCTCAATACTTTGGTTCGAAGCCCCGCGCTCAATCCACTGAGCTATACCAGCCAGGCTTGCTGTTATCAATCTTGCCAAGCTGTTTTCCTGGCCTTGCTGACTGCAGTGGCCAAGGGTGATTGTATTGTTTTTCTCCCTGTTCAGCACTCAGTTATCTTTGGCCTACTGTCCTCAGAGCTAGCCCGCACCCTCTCCACACAGGGCCTCAGGTGTATCTTCTGAGGCACACCTAGTGTGGTCGCACGCATGCAAGTGCTAATGTTCATTCAGCCTTCCATGCACAGGTGCTGACTGTCCTGGGAGCACAAATTGACCCCCAAGCAGGTCGCACACAGGTGTCTAAGATCTCCTGGCAGTCCACGCAGGTCCCTGATGGCATGAGGGTGCCCAGAGACTGTATTGTAGCTCCCTGATGGTGTGCAAGCACGGAGAGACCGTAGTGCCAAGCGACTACATCACGGGTCCCCTGGTGGTGTGCTAGTGCCTATGGATGCCTATGCAGCTGTTCCCAATGGCGTGTGGGCATAGACAGTCACGCGAGTTCCCAGGTGCAGTCCTCCCAGGGCTATGAGATCTTAACACCTCTCTGTGAGATTTCAAGCAACCAGGTTTTCCTGGTGCTGCTGAGACCTTGTTTGGTTGATCAGGGAGCGGTTGACCCGGCTTTCTCTCGCCCTAGAGTCTTATGGCCAGCACTGGCTGGGGATCTCAGCCTCTGCCCTGGTCTCCGCGCTGCTGGAGTACTCTTTTTACTGTCTGGTTTTTCAATGTCCACTGCAATTTTCGATCTCCTGTTTTCAAATATGCTGTGTTTCTGGTGTCCATTTCCTGTGCTCCACTGTAAATCGGCAAGGTTTTTCACCTCTGTGAAGGGGAAAGAGGAATGTGCATCCTCTTACCATGCTGCCATCTTCTCTCTCCCCTTTGTCCATTTTTAAATTGGATCGTTTGTCTCCCTGGTGTGGAGGTATGTGAGCTCTTTATATATTTTGGACCTCAAACCCTTGTCCGACACAAATATGTTTTCCTTACAGCTGGCTCCCTTTCCATTTTGTTGATGCCTTCTTTTAGCCATGCAGAAGCTTTTCAGTTTTATGTAGTCCCATTTGTTCATTCTTTC
>PVKU01017296.1:0-11931 GCA_004027475.1 Anoura caudifer | reverse complement strand
GAAATGTTTTTCTTTTTTCTGGGTTCATAAATATATTGTGATTTTTTTCCTTCTTTAAAATTCAGTATTGATAAAAATCATTAAGTAAATATATTGTACAGTGAGGCCTGTAATGATAGATTAGACTGATACGGACACCGGCTAGCAGTGTCTGCGTCATTATGGATGAAATAAAAACATACACATGAACTACCAAGTCTGGTGGAGGAAAAAGGATGACAGCATGGCTTTTCTCTCAAGGGGAGCTAAAGCCACAGCCTCCACCATGACAGGCCTTTATCCTATATCCCCTCACATTACAAGATGGTCATCACTCACTATGCACAAGTTACAACAAAGGAGCCAATGCCCCTAATCACATCACAGAAGAAAGATATTAGCAAATGAAAAGGCAAAAGTGGTTGAGCCCGTTACACTGGTCCCTGCAAGGTTTAGCACTTTCAGGGAGAGGGAGTTTTAGTGAAAAGCAAGCTCAAAGCAGCCTAGGTATATTGCAAATCTGATTACCCACGAGAGAACCTATCTGTGGGCGTAGGTCCTGTGCATTTTCAAGTGGGAGCTAGGCCCACACCACGCAGAAGAGTCTGCCACATTAGACCATCTCAAATTTTTTACAGGTATCCAGTAGGACCAGAGAGATTGACCAAATTTGGGATAATTTTTTAACCCAAAAGTTTTCATAAAGTTTTTATGACTCCTTCTAGAATTATTTTGTTTTTAATTACAGAATACCACATGGCCCAGAAATTCTATTCTTAGACATATTTGCAAAAGAACAAAAACATATATCCAAGTAAAAACTTGTATATGAATGTTCTTAACAGCCTTATTGATAATAACCAGAAAGCCAAAACAACCTAAATGTCCGTTAGTTTTTTTTTTTATGAAAATGATTTTTAGTTTGATGAAGTCCCATTTTTTAATTTTTTTCTTTATTTCCCTTGCCCTAGAAGAAATATCAACAAAAATATTGCTACAAGAGATGTCTGAGATTTTACTGCCTATGCTTTCATCTAGGATTTTTTATGGTTTTGAGTCAAACATCTTAGTCTTTAACCCATTTTGAGTTTATTTTTGAGTGTGGTGTAAGAAGGTGGTCTAGTTTAATATTTTCTATGTAGTTTTCCAACTTCCCAACACCATTTATTGAATAAGCTATCTTTACATGTTGTCTGTTCTTGCCACCTTTGTCAAATATGAGTTGACCATGAATATGTGGATTTATTTCTGGGATCTCTATTCTATCCCATTGATCTGTATATATATTTTTAATTCCAGTACCATGCTGCTTTGATTGTTATGGCCTTGTAGTATGGTTTGATATCACATAGCATGATTCCTTTTACTATGTTCTTTTCTTCTCAAGATTGCTGTGGCTTTTCAGGGTCTTTTGTGGTTCCATATAAATTTTTGAAATATTTGTTTTAGTTCTATAAAATATGCCATTGGTACCTTGATAGTTATTGGGTTGAATCTATAAATTTATATAGTATGAATATCTTAATGATGTTAATTCTTCCTATAGTTGAAAATAGTACCAAATGTCCATTAGTTGAAAAAGAGATAAACAAATGTGGTATATACATAGAATGGAATATTATTTGGCCACAAAAAGGAATACATAGTGTACCAATATGATATAATATGGTTAAATCTTGAAACATTATATAATATTAAATAAAAGAAGCCAGAAAACAAAGACCTTATACATAAAAGATTTAGAATAGGCAAATCTATAAAAGTGGAAAATAAAGGTTGTCCTGGGCTAGAAGGAAGGGAAAATGGGCAGTGAGTAGTAATGGTCATGGCATTTCTATAGAGGGGGTGACAGAAATACGGTGATTGCATAATTTTGTGCATATATTAAAAACAAGTAAACTATATATACAAAAGGGTGATTTTTGTGGTATATGGTTATATTTCAATAAAAATAAAAAATAATCTACTCAAAGGGGCTATTGAGAGAATAAATGAGATGATAAATGAAAAGGGAAGCAATGTACCTCTTAAATAATAAGTACTCATTAAGATTAGATGATAATGATGATGACAGTAATGACAAAAACTTGGTCCAATTAAGGTATGTAAGTAGGAAGCACAAGTGTAACCTAACTTTGCTGTTACCCAAGTCTCTCCTATCCGTTGGCTTACGAAATGTCCTATTGAGTCCACAATGGCAGTTAACTCCAGAATCATGCCATGGGAGTACCTGAAAAGAACTTGTAGACATTTCTCCTATATTTTAATAAATTGTGTATGATCTTTCTTTTAGTGTAGTTTTTTTTTTTTTTTTTAATAAAACTCAGTGAACAACTTCAGGTTTTTGTTAAGAAAAAACATTTGCCTTTAATGAATTAACTATACTAATCAGGATCCCCTAGTACTGGTTTAATGTCAAGCAGCACGTCAATAGTTATTTCACTTGCTGTATCTCATTTTCTTCATCTGTAAACTGGGGGTGGTAATTCATACATCTCAGTGCTGCTGTAAGGAACAGTAGTACTTTGCTTTCTGTGAATTTATTGTAGTGTTTGTTTCATGGTAACTGCTCAGCAAATGGAAAATATTTTCATTGTTGTTACTCACTCTAGAAGGATGCTTCAAAGAGCTCCTGTTTCTGTTTGAATGTACCTCCTTTTATTTTGGAACTATTAAGGATGTTTTGGTTTTGAACTTGTTGTAATATTCAAGAAAATAGCAAAAGATGTTATGTTCTGGACATCCCCTTTCTTTTCCTAATCAGAGATAACTCAGATGTAAGACAATTGAGTACTTGGGCTAACCTCTAGTTTGGGCCAGTGGCAAAATGAATATATTATGGGACTGTCAGTCTATTTGGATATATACTTTTCATTCTTTTATTATTACTATTGTTATTATTATTATTGATTTTAGAGGGGGAAGGCAGAGGGAGAGAGAGAGACTTTGATTTGTTGTTCCACTTACATATGCGTCCATTGGTTGATTCTTGTGTGTGCCCTGACTGAGCATTAAACCTACACCTTGGTGTATTGGGACCATGCTTTAACCAACTGAGCTACCCAGCAAAGGATGTGCCTGTCATTCTTGAGGAGTACAAATGGGTGGCTTTTCAAAAGTTGGAACTTCCTTGGCATTCTCTGGTACTACCCAATGCAGAAAGATTCCAGAAACAAATAACAAGTAAATTGGACTCCGGGTAGCATTGGGGTCAGTTAGACTCTAGGAATTTCATGTGAAGAAGGTCAGTTTCCACCTGACTTATCCTTAGGTAACAAAGAAGATGGGGAGCAAAAACCATAGCAGTAAAAAAAGTATGGGAATAAAAAAAATGTTAATACAAATGATAGGACTTGGTATATGCCCCTGCCCTCATGAGTGGGATGAGAGTAAGGAACAAAAGAAAAAAGAAAGAAAGAAAGAAAACAGGCTTGCATTTTTAAAAGCTGCTAAGTTTTTAGATAAATAAGTTGATATTTTGTACCTTGAAAGGAATTTTGTTGCTAGCATTGGTAAGTACAAAATAAATAAGTGAAAATAGTAGTAAATACAACTCCTCTCTGTTCCTTTCTTCACTTGTTCGCATCTCTTCTCTGTTTCAGGAAACTATTAAATGCAATAAATGTAAAAATATCTTTACCCTTTGAGACAGCATGGATGGACCTGGAGAATATTATGATAAGTGAAATGAGACAGTCAAATAAAGATAAATACCATGTGATTTCACTAATATGTGGAATCTAACGAACAAACTGAACTAACAAGCAAAATAGAGACAGACTCATAAATAGAGAACAGGCTGACAGCTATTTGGGGGGGAGCAATTTAGGATATGGTGGGATCAAGCAAAAGAGAAAAAAGGACTCATGGTCATGGACAACAGTCTGGTGATTGCGGGGTAGCAGGGTGGGTGGAGGTGGAAGAGGACAAGGGGAATAAATGGTGATGGAAAAAACACAACAAAAATTTAAAAATATATACATGGAAGATGGTATTGTGGAGTTATATGGTGGTGGAAAAAATAAAATGAAAATTAGAAAAGCATACATGTAATAAAAGCCTCTCAAATAGCACTATATCTGATTTATGTTCACTGAAGATATTTATCTCTTCTTAAGGCAAATCAAGGTGTGGGTGGATGATGAGAAGCTGTAGTTTGTCTGGTACCACCTATATAAGCATTTCAAAGGCTACCTGATGTTGAAAAGTGAGGGTGAATCTACAACCTGAAACAAAACCGATTAAACGTGAAAAACTAAGGACTAATTTATCTCTGCCACCTCCAGTTCCTGCCTCCATCTGTCCCTTCTTTTCTTTACTTCTTCCATAAGCCTCGACTAAGTACATACTCTACACAGACCATTGTAATATAACCTAAGGCTGCAATGACACATAAAATAACACACAGTGACCATGGGTTAATACCGTGGAATAAAAATACAATATAAACTTTAGGTCTTATTATCCGTAGATTATTACCGCTAAAGTAAACACTAACATTTTAATTTACTATTCCTATTAGGGCACAACTAATAACTATAATTCTCAAGGGAGAATATGTTTAGCAGGTTTCGACTTCAGGAACCTTCTCTGGACTGGTCTAGACCCTTTGGTTACAATTTTCAACACCTTTTGTTCCTTTGTGGACTATTAGCAACTCCTTTGAAAGCTTGTAAACATAGAGTCCAAGCTTGTCATGGGGACGACTAATAGTTGACTGTCTTTTCCCGGGAGTGTGTAAGTGAAAAAGCTGTGCTCTCTTGATATACAAACTTCATCCCAAGATTTAATCAGCATTTTACATATAAATCTTTTTAACTAAGTCTTCTACCTGCTTATTAAAAGCATGTCTATATCCTACTCATTTTATAACATAAAAGTATTTCTGTAAAAATCATATAAATTTCCATACTGTGTGTAAAGACCCATTTGCTTTATTATGAAAAATATCAGGTGAACCTGGAACAGACAAAAGTCTAAAGAAAAATGTACAGTATGTTTGTTACCAGATAGTTGGATAAATCATAATAATACTAATGGGTATGATCAAGGAAAAATAATTCCCTACAATATTGAATACTTCCATAGTCTCTAGTGGTTCTGTGTATATTAAAAATCATGTTCAGTATGATTAATTAATGGCTTGTGAACCATTTCCTAGGAAGTTTGGAGATTTTATTGCATATTTCAGCTTTTACATGTAAACTCCAGGTGTTTTTATTCCTCCAAATCCTCTTCTTTGTAATTGTATTGCTAATGTTGTTCTTTACTACAGAAGTTTAAAAAAGGGCTAATGTGAAAAAATTTCCTTGTAATAAAAAAATCATTAAAAATTTCTAAACAAGTAGAATTTCTGCAAGTAACATTGCGATGTGAGTCAGGTCTTCTGGGAGAATTACAAGCTGGCATTCTGCCCACTTATACAGGGATTCTTAATTTGTTCTACTGTAAAATAATGTGAGTGTTCTCCCTAGCCGTAAGTACCTCACTGGTTTGAAATGCAGGAAGTGTAATTAGACTTGAAGCTGAAAAGGGAGGTACCTTGGAGAGTCCTGGCTCTTATTAGCTTTAGAGCTAGGGCCAAACAGATGCCACAGACTATTCGAGGGCTGTTTCTTGGATGATACTAATTGTTTACTGTGCTCATTATTCTGTGACATCCTTAGAATCACCCAGGTGAGGAGATGTTGGACTGAAATTACCAGTATCTGTGCTAATATAAACTCGCCCTGCCACAGTTTAACTCCATTTTGACCGAGGCTGAGGGATTCAAGAGCAAGTGAGATTTATGAATCAGATTAAGAAAGCACTTAACATGGGTCTTAGCTTGTCAAAGTGGGAGGCTCAGTAAATTGTTTCAGATCCTTTCACATTCCCAGCTCAAATATATGGAGGAAAAGGTTTACAAAAAAAAAAATAAGATGAAAAACAAGCCCAGCCTTTCTTCTTGTGAAGTTAAACCAACAACCAGGCAATTGCTTTGAATAACCGTATGTGATCGCCTATTGCCATGTCTTCCAGCGTCATTCTACATAATCATTATTTTTTAAAATATAACTTTGCTTTGCTGTACTTGCTTCAAGAAGGTGTTGAGTGTATCATCCGGTTTTCAGTTTTCCACATGCCAAGTATAGGTTGTTGCATACCATGGATATGCATATTCTATATCCATAGTTGCATATCATGGATATAGAATAAGAAATTCAATCCTCTTCTTGGAGAGAGAGACATGAAATTTCAGTTGGATCTAGAGTTTTTAGACATATTTCAGTTTTCAAATTCTGTGATTTCAATCATGTGTTGATTTGGTTTGGTTGATTAACTTACCATACAGAAGTGTTTATAAAATTGATTAAATCTACTAATATTTGAATGGTTCACATGTGCACTGGTCAATTATGGTATAAATTTAGACTGTAGGTGAGTCTGTGTGTGGGGGGGGTGATCTAGTTACAATGAATAATAAATGACTTGCAAAACAATTGAAATGCTTTGAACAATTTTCATACTCCACCCTCCCAAGACATGAGGCAAACTATCACTTTTGAAAGGAAAGAAAGAACTAACAATGAAATGCAAGACAAAAGCTTCTCACCACCCTAGGAGGGAAACAATAGCCAATTAAAGACAATGTTAAGAAAGATAATGTGTTAGGAGGGAATGAATGGAATTATTTTCAGTAGACTTTAAGGGGCCGCATGGAGACGTTGAACCGTTTGATTGCGCCAATTTGAGCAAAGCATGAAGACAGAATGGCTTTATGGTTAAGGGCACGGAGTCATAATACTAAAGAGAGTAAAGAAAATTATTTTCATTAGGCTGTTGTTAACTCTTCTGTTTACTCTTTCCAGAAAATTTATCTCATTTAAATCCTTGTTGTTTCTAACAATAGCACAAAATTTGTGTCATTGTGTGGTTATCAATTGAGTCCATTTTAACTTTAGGGAAAATATCTCCTTTGTTTCACTGAAAACTATATTTCAGTGTAATAACCTCTAATTATCACTATGCTAGACAAACTTTGTTTTCTGGGGAGTTTATTGCATGGTCAGGGTTCTGTGTTGAATTATTTTCCAGTAACACAACTTCTACTTGAATCCATATCTGGATTGGGAACCACTGACATTTAATTCTTGGGAAGTACTCTTTCTTTTTTAAGTATGTGGTGCTGATAACCTGTTATGACAAGTACTAGAGGGTGAGAAAACAGGAATACTAAACATAGGTCCCTTTTTAGCCTTATTAAATTTCACAGTGTCTGTTTAATTTTTAAGGAACTAAAAATTTTACACATTGTATTTGCAAGAATGTCAGCCATGAAAGATTCAGTGTTCTTATGGGAAATAGTCTCTTCCCTAAATGAAAAATAAATTCTTCATTAACTCTCTTGGAAGGTTTTCTAATTGAGGAAGTCCATTCTTCCCTCATAGCACGTGGGCAGCTCCCATTAATAATAAAGCCCTTAGGGGAGAATAATTCCCTAAGATGCTATAAAATGCCCAAATAGGATGAAATCTTCTGCTAACATTTATATGGGCTCTGAGTTTTGATATAAGCAACTCATTGTACCTTCCACAGGACTTAGGAAAATTTTATCACCAGTTATACAACTAACTGAATTAAATGGAAAGGAGCAAATGTGAAAGTCAACCGATTTAAATTGCACCCTTTAACTATAAAGCAAGTTTTGCATCTGTTTATTTAGATGACAGTCCATCTTGGTGCCAGGCTTTAGGATTCAAGGACCTAGGAAAATGAGATAACAGTGTTCTCAAATTCCACAGGAAGGCAACATGTCTGTAAGAGAATATTTCCAAGTTGTATTAATATGAAAACATCTGTCGGTTACAGATTAATTTTCTTCACAGACTTTCTACCTTTGGAAACATCTGCAGCTGAAATGTATTTTTCTAAAAACGTAGATTACAGAGGTCAACTAGTTTATCAGCCATTCTGAGAACTGGCGGCTTTCTATGCTACACAGATAGAGCTGAAATAGCAAGATTAAGTGCATACCTTTAAAACTGCAAGAGAAAAGCAGTTGGATGAAGAGAAAAGACTTTCCAAAAGAAAATATTAGCACTAAAATAATTCGGTTGGGAACTCACTTGTGGTGTGCCACATTTTTCAGTCGATGAAAGTCACATTATACTCATCATGGTCAAGAAATATTTGTACAGATCTTCTTTCCCACATACATTTTATAGTAAAAATGCACTCCTTCAAATTTAATAATCAATAATCAAATGAAAATAAGGTGAGAAAACAAATGCACATTACAGAATCTTTAAAATCATTTATTTATAGATTTACACTTAAATAGCCTGTACATTTTAAAATGCACATGCATTATAACAAGTTAGAAAAATGGAAATGTAGAAATCTGTGCAGAGGCCTAATTGAAGTGAACCTTGCCAAAACTGAAAAGTTGCGATTTATTTTAGATTGAGATTTAAAACTCTTTAGGGAACTTGCATGTAAGCACCAGAAGGCGTAGTGAAGTCACCAGAAATGTAAGGAAGGAACTTTCAGTATTCTTACGAAAAGGCGAATCGGCCGTAAAGCGGATAGTTTCCTCTTTGAAAATCATCCTTCTTATCATACTTCTTTTATTTTGCATTCCTTTCTACATCTGACTCTTATTGGCTCAACCAAAAGCTTCTCACAAAACATCTGCATATTTGGGTATCCTGTTACTTATATAGTTTTTCTAGGAGAAATATCCTTGAAGCTTGAAACATGCTGCAATGTAGGCAGGATTCTAACTGAACCGAACTCTCCTGAGAATCCTTTATAGGTAAAAAGTGTGAGTGAGATACAAAGGGAAGATGAGCCATATAATAAACCTCTTATGTACGAGAACACCCTGTATCTTTCACTATTCTATTTGCCATTGTTATTATATTTACTGGAAAGGTTGCTTATCATTCCCACAGAACTCCAAGAAGTTTAATTCCAGCTAGAAATCTAATCTAAATTTTCATCAATATTAATAACTAAACATTAGTCCCCCATCACTATTTATTTTTTATTGTGTCAAGAAGATCTGAGGTCTTAAGGAAAATTCCAGCAGCCAGAAGCATAAAGCCTTTGGCCTATGCTCTTAACCTTTTTTGGAGGTAATGCTTTTCTGGGTAAGAAGAAAAATATGTATGCATACAGCCAGAATTGAAGGCAACAGCTTATCTTGGTAGGAAGCTGCAAAATAATATTTTACCAGAGGGTAGAAGAGTACTTTGAAAAACTTTATTGAGACTTTAAGGTTTCCTATCTGTATCAAAGAGCTTGGAGCTCATTTCTAAGAGTAAAAAAATAAATAAATTATGTTTGCAAAAAGAATATACATCTAGAACCAAAGGTTGTCTTAAATTTGAACAGAGAACAACAAAGAAAATCAACAAAGAATCTTTGCTCTGCAAACACTAGCTTGCACATATTTTTAAAGGATTCATTTGGGTAATTGGGAACATCACCATTTTTATCTCTAGAAATATACTTTTAACTGGATTAAAGAGATTATTGTATTAATCTTTAAGATGATATAACATGCACTGCAAAAACATTTTTCTTTGAAATATGAAAAATAAGTACCTTTTATTAGGAAAATATTGATGAAAAGAAGGATTTTAAGATTCTCTGAATGTAAAATTATTTTTTGTTAATAAAACATATCCTCAACGCTTTACACCTTGACACGTGGGAGTGTTTTGAAATACAAGGTTTCAAATATCAGTCTATTTTGAAATTCTAAAGTTTAAAGTTAAAACAATATACTTCTAAAAATATTGCTGGAAAGGAAATAGATTTTGTACTATTAGCTATCTTGGTAATCATGAAATATTTCAAGAGAAGACAGAGTAAAGTTAACATATTGGGCTGTGATGAAAATATATATCTTTCTATAGAACTTGTATGAATGTATCTATTTCTGAAGCAAGGGTTAGAAATAATTTTATACTGAGGTTTACATTAATCTATTTAATATTTCTAAGTTGGGACATCAGGAAAGAAAAGAGAATTTTAGTCTTTTTATACTTTGTCTTTCAATAAACATTTCTATTTGAAAAAAATATGAAAGATTATTCAATACTCCAATTGAATGCCATATTCTAAGATACTTGTGAAATGCTTTAGTAATGAGAAAGTTAAGATAGTTTTCATAAAGAAGAAAAACTCTTCAAAACTTTTGATAAACTAGAATTTTCTGCATGTTTAGGGATCTTAAACTCCTGAGTAAGAGGGTTTGTTGTGTAATTATCATTTAATTATCTCTCCACCACAGTGTCAGCATCAGGGGGCATCAGAAAAGTCAACAATTCCAAAAATGTCCCCTGTGGTTGAGAGGCCTCCCTAAAAACAGCTGGGTTTGAGCCAACTTGCTGGTAAATCTTGTCTTCTGAAAGGCAACCTTACTTCCATAAAACAATTCTCTTATCTTAGATACTAAGTCCTTAAGGCTGCCAAAGTATCTCCCTTCAGTCTTCTTTGTATGTTGTACTGATGAATGGGGCTGGTGAGAGGCATCTCTTATCCTCACTGTGGCCCTTAGCTTCGATTTCGGGGCAGCAAGAAATGAGAGGTACCTCTCACCACTCATCATACTTTATACATTTTATAACTTATTTGATGGTTAATAGACACAATGTGCATATATTACACCTGTGGCTGTTTTTAAGCTTTCAATGTTGTGTTCTAAAATCTCATGCATTGGTCTCTGGTAACAGAGACATTTATTTCATTGGCCTAACTATATCTCTTAATATAGAAATACATCGATAGTTTTGATATTGATCTTTATCTTTTTTATTGTCCTCACACTAATGTGGCTAAGACCAAGGTCTAGCAACAAATATTTTAAATGCGCACCTACTTCTTAGAGTTATTCATCTCTTAATCAGTTCTTGGTGGTGATAGCAACAATTGATTTCATATCATCTAAGATACCATGCATTACACGATTATTTCCATCAGTTTCTCATCATTCATAGCAGAGACTTAAATGACTTTATTTAATTAAAACTGTATATTTTCATAACAGAAAATTCTTTTTAAAAACAAAATGGCATCATTTAATTTTCTGGTTTCAAGCAGTACTGTTTCACGGAGCACCTCCTGGACCAGCAGTATCAACATTATTGAAAACTTTCACAAAATGAAAACTCTCAGACTCTACCTCAGCCCAGGAGAAACTCAGGGTGGGGGCCAGCAATCTGGTTTAACAGGCCCCCCAGGCGGTTCTAATCTAGGCCAGAGTGGGAACAGCTGCTGCGAAGCAACATGAGAGCTCTTTATCCGAAATGGATAATCCTTGCTCGATAACTTTGTAGGGGAAGCAAATATAGATGCATATGTTCTAATGTTTTTTTAAAAAAGTTAAAGGATACATTAACTACTGAAATTGGCCAGAATGGATTTTAGATTATTTATTAATTTTAAAAAGTCACTCAACTATTTCTTTATTCTCTACCTGCTAAATAAAAATATAGTAGTAAGAGTAGACAATTTCTGTTGTTTGAAATTATTATCAAGAAAGGATAGTTTTGGAGTCTCTTCTAATATGAGTTAGGAGGACTGAAATGGTGTGTTATTACCCTGACATAACCACCTGAAGTCTCAATAAAAGTCAAGGCATGATACACTTTGTTGTTGTTCTTAAGTTATAATATGAAACTTGTAAGAATCCTCATCAAGGACTAAGGAGTTGGCCCTTATCCACTGGACAGCTCAATAGGACATTCACATGATGGATGGAGTATGGGCAAATAATTCCCCTTTTTTATATTGTTTTCTTCTTATAAAGTAATGCATACTATTATAAAATGTATAGATGTTAAACTGACACCACAAACAATTTCACTCTTTTGTCCATTTTTCTTTATTGGTGGTTAACAGTGAATCGTGTTCCCTACCCAGGCAAGTGTGTGTTGAAGCCCTAACCCTCTGCACCTCAAA
>PVKU01017295.1:0-11936 GCA_004027475.1 Anoura caudifer | reverse complement strand
TTTCTTTACTAGGAAATTTAAAATAGGAAAAAGACAGTAATGGACTTAATAAATATTTGCTAAAATAAAAGGAAGGGAAGATTATTAGTTTTCCATTGCTACTGTAACAATTTACTTATAAATGCAGTGGCTTAAAACAAAGTAAATTTATTATCTCATAGTTCTGTAGGTAGGAGTTCAAAATGAGTCTCACTAGGGTAAAATCAAGGAAGTTGCAGGGTTGTGTTCCCCTCTGGAGGTGCTCAGGGAGAATCCATTCCCTCACCTAGTCCATCTTCTAAAGGACATCAAATTCCTTGGCTCATGCTCCCCTTTTGCCATCTTCAAAGCCAGCAATACAGGGTCAGTCATTTTCACATGGCATCACTCTGACTTCCTTTTCTCCCTCCCCTACCAACTTTTAAGAAAATTTATGATTACATTGACCCTTTTAGATAATCTACTGTAACCTCTCCTATCTCAAAATCCTTAATCCAACCACATCTGCAAAGTCCCCTTTGCCATGTAAGGAAATATACTCATAGGTTCTGGGGATTGAGAAGGGTATGCCTTGGTGGGATGAGGGAAATTGTTGTGTCAACCACAGACAGAAAAAAGGAGTGAAAGGAGAAGTAAGTTACCTGTTCATGCAAATTTAATTTTATACTGCAATAGTGAGGTCATATTTGATATTAATAAGGGGTTTAAATTTTCACAGTGCTCAAGCACTTGGCCTATCTTTGAGATCAATGAAATCTTGTGCCTGAAAGAGTGAAGTTGAAAATGATATTTTGGATCATATAAACAGAAATCTTGATTAATCCTATATTTAGGAGGAGTAAAATATATTATTTAAGACACATTATTTGAGAAAACTTAAAATATTTCTTAGATGTGCTGGTTGACAATGCAGTAAATACTGTAAGAGCTTGAATATAAATATAAAGTTAACTATAAAAATAAAACAGCATACATAGTTTGGCCATAAATATAAAATATAAAATTAAATATATTTTATAGTAGATAAAAAGACGGATCGATAGAAACACTATACCTTAAGAATGAATGAAGAATTATTTCAAATTGATGATGGCAATGGAAAGAGGTATTTCTACACTTGTCTTTTGAAATTTGAGTTGATTAAAGGAAATAAAGGAAACATGACAAACTTTATGAAGAGAAACTGTACAAAAAATAGTAAGTTAACACAAGTGACATTCAGAAATTATCCAAATGGAACATCTAGAATCTGGTTGTAAAATATAATTAAAGAGATTTATAACTGAATACAACTTAATTTAACTTTTTGACACCTTAAAGAAATAAATAAATGCATTATTTTTAGAAGGAGAATGAAGAATAGTTCTGAGAATAATGATGTAGATTACTGAAAACCCAAAGGCAAATCATTCTTTGAAACTGTTTACAGCATGTGGGAAAGGGCTTTATTTTAGTTTAAATACCATTTGAAATATCAGTAGCTTCTGTGTTGCTTTTTTAAGGTGACCCTGTTGTTCCCAGCCCCATATGCAGATTTAGAAGTTTGATACCTGGGAGAGACGGTATCTATTGCCCACTGCTCCTCATGATTTTTAAAACCATGGTGATGTGTCTCCAAGGAAGCCTGACTCTAGTTTCATCTGCTTAATCACCTGAACAGATATGGGCACATTTTTCTTTTGCCTAATGTAATGTCATTTCCATGAGGGCAGAGCGACATTTTTACAATGGGCATTAGGGTTGGGCTGAGTCAGGCTTTGGGCTAAATTTAGAAAAATAAGAATAAATAAAAACAGCAATGAGTTAAATAGAATGAAAGCTAAATAGAGCAGAGGGACTCACAAGTGCAATGGAGTTTTCCAGGTGCAGTTTTAGTAAATTTTTTTAATGACCATAAAAGTGGTTTCTCACACTCTAGTTTCTCCACACTTCTGTGGATATCAGAAAAGGAAAAAAAAACAGTGATTCTTAATTAAATGCCCAGACTGATGTTGAGCTCTGTGGAGCTCTACAGAGTATGCCTCAATAAGATTTTATCCTCAAGAGAAACTTTATTTACATATACCATGGCTTGCCTTGTTTTTTCTTCTTGTAATCTATTGCAAAAGATCACAGTATCTTTTTTCCACTTACACAAGTTTTCCTTCCAGCATTCCTCACTGTATGCTTCATAGGGATCTTGGGCAAGGCCATCTCATAGAATTCTAGGCTACAAGTATGTTTACATCCACCTCGTTCTGTTCAGTCAAGGGTCTCTCAAAGAATGGCCTTCTTATCTCCCACCTGCCCAGTCACATTCTTTTTTTATGTAGCCAGAAGCTGCAGCTGGGTGGTTCTATATACAGGTTCATCCAGATCTCTTTCTAGCTGAGTGACTTGAAACTCAGTTTATTCATCTTTGAAAGGGGGATAATGGAATTACCTTACATATCAGATTGGTTTAAAAATCAAATGAGGTAAAGCATTATATTAAAACTCAAATTGATAAAAGATTTAAATAGAAGTTGTGACACCATAAAAGCCCTAGAGGCAAATATAGGTGGTAAAATTTCAGATATCCCACACAGCAATATTTTGCCAGTATATCTCCTACAGCAAGAGAAATAAAGGAGTGACTAAACAAATGGGACTGGATCAAATTAAAAAGCTTCTGCACAGCTAAAGAAAACATCAGCAAATGAAAAGGGAACAAACTGCACTGGGAAACATATTTGCCAATGATACCTTGATAAGGGTTTGAGCTCCAAAATGTATAAAGAACTTACATGACTCAACACCAGAAAGACAAACAATCCAATTTAAAAATGGGCAAAGGGCCTGAAAAGACACTTCTCCAAGGAGGACATACAGAGGGCCCATAGGCATATGAAAGGATACTCATCATCACTGGCCATCAGAGAGATATAAATTAAAATCACAACAAGATACCACCTCACACCTGTCAGAATGGCTATTATTAACAAATCAACAAAAAAGTGCCCTTGAGGATTTAGAGAAAAGAGAATCCAAGTGCACTGTTGGTGGGAATGCAGACTGGTGCAGCCACTGTGGAAAACAGTATGTTATTTTCTCAAAAAACTAAAAATGGAACTGCCTTTTGACCCAGAAATTCCACTGCTGAGAATGTACCCTAAGAATCTCAAAACACCAATTTAAAAGAACTTATGTGCCCCTATGTTCAGAGTAGTGCTATTCACAATAGCCAAATGCTGGAAAGAGCGTAAGTGCCCATCAGTAAATGAGTGGAACAAAAAACTGTGCCACATTTACACAATGGAATACTATGCATCAGAAAGAGAGGAGGTGCTCCTACCTTTCATGACAACATGGATAGAACTGGAGAATATTATGCTAAGACAAATACCATATGATCTCACCTATAAGAGGAGCCTAATGAACAAAAATAAACCAAAGAGCAAAATAGAACCAGAGGCGTGGAAACACAGAACACACTGATAGCAACCAGAGGGGAGGAGGGAGAGTGAAGGTGATAATGGTGGAAAAGAGGGAAGGGACTAGTCAAAGAACATATATAAATGACCCATGGACATGGACAACAGTGTGGGCTGGTGGAGGAGGGCAAAGGGGGAAAAATGGGACAATTGTAATAGAATAACAATTAAAAAGGTATTATATTAGTCAGGTCAAGGTTCATCAGAGAAACAGAACAAATATTATAAGGAACTGATTCATATAATTCTAGAGACTGAAATATCCCAAGATCTGCAGTCAGCAAGCAAGAGACCCAGAAGAGTTAATGTGTAGTTCCTGTCTGGGTCCAAAAGCCTAAGAACCAGCAGAGCTAATTGTGTAAGTTCCAGTCTAAAAGGTAGCAGCCCTGAAATCCAAGATGGTGCTTTAGTATGAGCCTGAAAGCCAGAAAAGACCAGTGCCTTAATCCAGGGAATCAGGCGGGAGTTCTCGATTCCTCAACCTTTTTGTTCTATTTAGATTTTCAACTGGATGTGGCCCACCTGTATTAGAGTGGGCAGTCTGCTTTAGTCTACTGATTCAAATGTTAATTTCATCCAGAAATACCCTCACATACACACCCAGGATAATGTCTAAGCACCACATGGCCCATCACTAGTGCTTACTCCAATACCTGGCACCTCAACAGATTGAGGAGAAAAAAATAAATAAAAGAAATCATTGGCATTTTCAGTTGCTGAATGAGTAAGAACTTTGCTTTTTCTCTTCCTACTTGTGAAAGGAGAGGAGCTCTTTGTCCTGAATCCAGCCAAGGAAAGGAAGATGCTCTGGGAAAACCATTTCTAAAGATTTGCATGTACCACTGGAAGGGAAGATTGGCATCCTATTGGACCACAACTAGGCCACAAACCTGCAGTCTCATTTTGTGCTATTACAGCTCAGTAGGGTTTGGGAGGAAGATCTTGGGAGAGCTTGAGGTGTAGCCCTAGAGTTTGGGAGACTGAAAGAGCATTAAGTGTAGTGCCTGCTTCTTCCAGGGAGATAGACATCAATAAAAGTGAGGATGGGGTGGGAGGAGCCAGGTAAGGAGGGACCTTGATGGAACACACTGGCAAGAAGATAGAGGCAATTTTCACCATATCCCAGTTCTCTGAGTCTTTCAGAATCCACACAGCAGGGCCTCAGCAATACCCAGGACTCTGCAAGAAGAAGCATGAAGGATAGAAAAAGAAGCAAACCAAATGGTCCTGCAATGCATTGCAATGCCAACTGAGTGAAATGTCTAGGAGCTTCTGTTCTCCAAGGAGTCCTCAGGGGAGCAGAGGCAGGAAGATGCTAAACATCACCCCAAGAAGCAACCCAACACTGTCCCAGTGAAGATTAGCTCTGTAGGCCCTGCCTGGGCACATCCCACCAACAGACATCCAGTTAGGTACTCCATTTCTCCTGTTTCCTCATCTTTCTAAGCTGAAAGATTTGAATCCTAGAAGGAGGGGAGAAAACATTCTCTCCCTAGAACTACTTATTTCCTTTACTCCACCTTAGGCTACTCATATAAGAAGAGAAACAAAAGAACTGCCCATGCTATCTCCCTTCTAGTCTCCCAGAAAGGAACCGCGAAGATTCTCTTTAAATTAGGTTTAAATTAAATCCAATTAAAAATGGACCTTTAACTGGCACCAGTATGAATTCTTTTTAAGTGATGACATATATCACTACTGATGACTAATATCTAGTTCTTGCCTGAGCACACACACAAACACACAAAACCTGCATTTTTTCACCCCTCTGGGAGTTACACAGAGTCTTGTTTTAATTCTGGCCAATGAGCTATGAGCAAAAGTGACCTGTGCCATTTCCAGTCTGAGAAAGTGAAAATCCTTGGAGACCCCAGTATTTTTTTTTCTCTGCTGTGGCCCCCTGAGAAATACATATTGCTTTAAACAGTTGGAAGGTATGAGCAGACTGGGTCTCTGAGTCACCTCTTAGACAGGTGATGCCCTGCAGTTCTTCTGGGCCAACAGCAGATTTTCCATTAAGAAGAAACAAACTATTATTGGGATCACAGGATTCCTAGTTAAGTTGTAACCACAGGATAACTTAACCTATATTGACTAATATAGAAATTGTTACTGGGAGTGGGTGCCACCATAACAAAAGCCTAACATATTTGATAGAGGCTTATCAAGTGGTGGGCAATAAGGTAACATGCCTACGAGCCTAGAAAGAGTGACGCATGTAGCAGGAACAAAATATTTGTTAAAATGGCTGTCAGGGTGTTAGATTAGATTTCTATCACTGCTGTAAGGAATTACTTCCCATATAGGCTAAAACAACACAAATTGACTATATCAAAGTTCTGTAGGTCATAAGTCCTACTCAAACAAATCTCATCAGCCTATAATTAAGATAACAGCAGGAGGCATTTCTTTCTGGAAGCTCCAGGAGAGAATCCAGTTGCTTGCAATTATAGGATCGAGATTTAGACTTTCTTGCTGGCTGTAAACTGAGTAGTTTCCAGCACCTAGAGGTCCCCATATTCTTGACTTGTGACCACCTTCTTCCATCTCCAAAGCCAACAAGGGCAGGTGTAGTCCTCATTTGAATCTCTCTGATTCACTCTGCCACCTCCTTCTTCCACTTTTGAGGATTCACATGATTCAACTAGGGCACCTACATAATGTGGGAGAATTTTCCTAATTTAAGGTCCAGGATTAAAAGCCTTATCCCAGCTGCAACCTTGATTTCCCTTTGCCATGTGAAGTAACATATTCACAGGTTCCAAGAAGGATGTGGACATATTTCAGAGACATTAGCCTGCCTAACATGGGAGACTTATCAACTTAATGGACTTGAGCACCAGGGGTAGTGATTGGAAAATAGAACCTTAGGAGTTGATAGCTATTTGGCACAGGTGTTATAAGAAAGAGATGAGCTCAGAGAATATTTGCCAACTTGCAAGTAGAAATGAAAGAACATAGAGAGATTCCAAAATTCAGAACCTTGAATGTTTGCAAAAGCCCTGTGTATCCTGTGTCAAAAAATAAATAAAATAAATAAATCCTCTAGTCAACAAAATACCTGGGATAAGCTATAAACTTCCAGTTGATTAAACGACTTCAACACAAGGAGAAGACCAAGGGTATGGTACCCAGTAAAACTTTTCAGTTGGATAACATGACTGAAAGCAAAGATAGAAGTAAGTGTGTTGCCTTCTTACTGAAGCCCTATGCCTTTAACATAGTCCGTATAAAGTTGGAAAGGAGGCATGATGCGTGACGCTGAGTTAGTTAAGTGAAATAGGCTTAGGACTCATATGCAAGAAAGACTTTGGTTGTGGTCATCAGTCACATGAAACTGATTGCAGGCAAGTAAATTTCTGAGAGAAATGTATCACCAAGAACACATCTCACTGTTTTAGATGTAAAGCAACCTTTGAGGCCCTAAGGAGTCTTTTCCAAAATGCCAATCTCAAAGTGGCTGAAAAGGATGAGGGAATAGGAAGAAGCTCCAGAGGTCAGAATCCACAGCCATGGATCCCACGGACAGCTTGCTGATCAAGGAACATTCTTCACCCAATGCAAGGCTGTGATGAGGGTGAGGTAAGTGAGGCACTTGCTTCAGGCACCAAATTCATAGAGTTGCCAAAAAACTCAGTAATCAGGATGACTGTTTTAATGAAATATTTAACAAAATTGAAATGAATGCAAAGAAACTCATGATAAGCAAGATATCAAAAAATTTAATAAAGGCAGAATCCATGGACCAAGATTCAGTGAGTCAAGCGAGGCACTCACTCTCAGAGTTGTGCAAGCTCAAGTCTCTCTTTACTGTTGGAAGCCATCTGTTGAGATGATGGAGCCACAATGTGGGCACAATGTGGGCACAGATAGATTCCTAAGTCACCACTGGAACATTTGCTGTCCTGGAGAGTCACCACATCCTCAGCAGAATGCATGAGTAAAATATACACCTTTGATTTTATAGTTAGTTCATCACTTTAGCCTAACCAAGCCTGTCCTGACTAATCAGACAGTGGCCAGGAGTTTTAGAATCTTTCCAGTGCCACTATGAGTAGGAGATGACAATCAGCCCAGAATATTTGAAGATGCAAGTGAGAAAAATGGAAATCATTTCATGTTTGTACTCCTCTCATTTGAGACCGTTCAGTTACATGTATGCAATTATATTTTTAAGAGACTTGGAGGAAAAAAATTTAAAAAAATGAACATATGCACATGTTGCACCATGTGTAAGAAAGACAGTGGTGCTAGAGAAATAAGATGGAATCTAAAACAGGATGCCCTTACCTTGCAAACTTACAAATATGGTACAATTTCTTTGTGAATAAATCAGATGAGGTATTGGCAACTATCAACCTTTTTATTATTATAAAATGAATTATCTGTCTTTAAGAATCTTAGTTTGAGCAGAGTGATGACTAGTTTGGCTGGCCCAAAATTTTACTTCATGTTGAGCTGATTAAGAAACAAGCAGAGAAAGGATGATTTCCCCAGTTTCTCATCACGTTTTACTTTATAGGTAATTATCACTTGTGATTCAATAGTTAGTTATTAACCTCAGTGTGAAATTAACCCTTATCATCATGGAATTTCAATGCATAGGTGTAACTCACTTTACTTAGTGCTATTTTCCTGACGTTGTATAAAATGTGAATTTCTTACTGTCAAATCATTCTTTTTTTTAATTTTATTTTAATTGTTGTTCTTATACAGTTTTCTGTCTTCTACTCCCATCCCATCCCACCGCCCCAGCCCTCCCCAGCTCCCTTCCATTTCCCCCCCCCCCCCAGCTTTTGTCCATGTGTTTTTCATACTTATTGCTCTAAACCCTTCCCCTTTTCCCTGGATATTCCTATCCCTCTCCTCTCTTGTTCTCCATTTCAGTGTCTTTGGTTATATGATGCTTGTTTGTTTGTTCTGTTAATTAGGATCCTGTTAAAGGTGAGATCATATGGTATTTGTCTTTCACTGCCTGGCTTATTTCGCTTAGCATAATGCTCTCCAGTTCCATCCATGCTGTCCCGAAGGGTAGGAGCTCCTTCTTTCTTTCTGCTGCATAGAATTCCATTGTGTAAATGTACCATAGTTTCTTGATCCATTAATTTACTGATGGGCACCTAGGTTGCTTCCAACACTTGGCTATGGTAAATTGTGCTGCTATGAACATTGGGGTGCATAGGTTCTTCTGGATTGGTGTTTCAGGGTTCTTAGAATATAATCCTAGCAGTGGAATTGCTGGGTCAAAAGGTAGATCCATTTTTAATTTCCTTAGAAAATTCCATATTGCTTTCCATAGTGGCTGTATCAGTCTGCAGTCCCACCAACAGTGCACTAGGGTCCCCTTTTCTCCACAACCTCTCCAACACTTGTTTGTTGCTTTGTTTATGATGGCTATTCTGACTGGTGTGAAGTGGTATCTCATTGTGGTTTTAATTTGCATCTCTCTGATAGCTAGCGATATCGAGCATCTTTTCATGTGTTTCTGGATCTTCTGTCTGGCCTCCTTGGAGAAGGGTCTGTTCAAGTATTTTGCCCATTTTTTAATTGGGTTGCTTGTCTTCTTAGAATGGAGTCATGTAAGTTCTTTATATATTTTGGAGATTAAACCCTTGTCTGAGGTATCATTGGCAAATATGTTTTCCCATACAGTTGGTTCTCTTTTTATTTTAATACTCTTTTCTTTAGCCATGCAGAAGCTTTTTATTTTGATGAGATCCCATTTGTTTATTCTTTCCTTTACGTCCCTTGCTTTAGGGGACATATCAGTAAAAATGTTGCTGTGTGAAATGTCTGAGATTTTCCTGCCTATGTTCTCCTCTAGGACTTTAACGGTGTCACAGCTTATATTTAAATCTTTTATCCACCTTGAATTTATTTTTGTGTATGGTGTAAGTTGGTGTTCAAGTTTCATTTTTTTGAACGTAGCTGTCCAGTTCTCCCAACACCACTTGTTGAAGAGGCTACTTTTACTCCATTTTATGTTGATGGCTCCTTTGTCAAATATTAATTGACTGTAGAGAAATGGGTTTACTTCTGGGCTCTCTATTCTATTCCACTGGTCCATGTGTCTGTTTTTGTGCCAGTACCAGTCTGTTTTGATTACAGTGGCCTTGTAATACAGTTTGGTGTCAGGTATCGTAATCCCTCCTACTTGGCTCTTCTTTCTCAAAATTGCTGCAGCTATTCGAGGTCGTTTATGACTCCATATAAATTTTTGAAGTGTTTGTTATGTCTGTGAAATATGCCATTGGTAATTTAATAGGTATTGCATTGAATCTGTAAATTGCTTTGGGTAATATGGACCTTTTGATGATGTTAATTCTTCTGATCCATGAACACAGTATATGTTTCCATTTGTTTGTGTCTTCCTTGATTTCTTTCTTCAGTGTTGTGTAGTTTTCTGTGTACAGGTCCTTTACCTCTTTGGTTAGGTTTATTCCTAGGTATTTTATTTTTCTTTTTGCTATATCAAATGGGATTTTTTTCTTGATTTCTGCTTCTGTTGTTTCATTGTTTGTATACAGAAATGCCTTTGATTTCTGGATATTGACTTTGTATCCTGCTGTTTGGCCAAATTCATTTACTAGGTTGAGCAGCTTTTTGGCCGAGTCTATAAGATTTTCTATGTACACTGTCATGTCACCTGCAAGTAATGATAGTTTTGTTTCCTCCTTTCCAATTTGGATGCCTTTTATTTCCTTTTCTTGTCTAATCACTGTGGCCAATACTTCCAATACTATATTGAATAGAAGTGATGAAAGTGGACAACCTTGTCTTGTTCCTGATCTTAGTGGGAAAGATTTTAGTTTTTGCCCGTTGAGTATGGTGTTGGCTGTAGGTCTCTCATATATGGCCTTTATTATGTTGAGGAATGCTCCCTCAATTCCCAGTTTGCTGAGTGTTTTTATCATAAATGGGTGCTGTACCTTATCCAATGCTTTTCCTGCATCTATTGATATGATCATGTGATTTTTGTCTTTGCTTTTGTTTGTGATGTATTACATTTACTGATTTGCGTATATTGAACCATCCTTGCATCCCTGGGATGAATCCCACTTGGTCATGATGTATGATCTTTTTAATGTGTTGTTGGATGCGGTTTGCCAATATTTTGTTGAGGATTTTAGCGTCTATGTTCATCAGAAATATGGGCCTGAAGTTTTCTTTCTTTCTTATGTCTTTATCTGGTTTGGGGATTAGAATGATGCTAGCTTCAGAAAAAGAGTTTGCTAGTCTTCCATCATTTTGGATTTTTTTGAAAAGTTTGTGAAGGATAGGGGTTAGCTCTTCCTTAAATGCTTTGTAAAATTCTCCTGTGAAACCGTCTGGTCCTGGGCTTTTGTGTGTTGGGAGTTTTTTGATTACTGCTTCTATTTCATCTGCTGTTATTGGTTGGTTCAGGCTTTCGGCTTCTTCTTCATTAAGTTTTGAGAGATTATATTTTTCTAGAAACTTGTCCATTTCACCTAAGTTCTCAAATTTCTTGGCATAGAGTTCTTCATAGTAATTTCTTACAATCCTTTGTATTTCTGTGGTGTCAGTTGTAATCTCTCCTCTTTCATTTCTTTTTTTTTTAAGATTTTATTTATTTATTTATTTATTTTTGGAGAGAGGAGAAGGGAAGGAGAAAGAGTAGGAGAGAAACATCAATGTGTGGTTGCCTCTCATGTGTCTCCTACTGGGGACCTGGCCTGCAACCCAGGCATGTACCCTGACTGGGAATTGAACTGGTGACCCTTTGCTTCACTGGCCCATGCTCAATCCACTGAGCTACACCAGCCAGGGTTCCTCTTTCATTTCTGATTGTGTTTATTTATGTCCTCTCTCTTTTTTCTTGATGAGCCTGTTTAATGGCTTGTAAATTTTGTTTATCTTTTCAAAAAAACCAGCTCCTGGATTCATTGATCCTTAGTATTGTGCTTTTAGTCTCTATGTCATTTAATTCTGCTCTGATCTTAGCTATTTCCTTCCTTCTACTTGCTATGGGCTGTCTTTGCTGTTGATCCTCGAGGTCTTGTAGGCATAGAGTTAAGTTGTTTGTTTGAGATGTTTCTATCTTTTTTAGGTAGGCCAGTATTGCTATGAACTTTCCTCTGAGGACTGCCTTTGCTGTGTCCCATAAGTTTTGGGTTGTTGTGAGTTCATTTTCATTTGTTTCCAGAAACTTATTGATTTCCTCCCTAATTTCATTCTTAACCCATTCATTGTTTAATAGCATGCTATTAAATCTCCATGACTTTGAGGACTTTGTGTTTTTCCCCTTGGGGTTGGTTTCTAGTTTCTGTCCCTTGTGGTCGGTGAAAATGCTTGGTATGATTTCAATTTTCTTGAATTTGATGAGGTTAGTTTTATGACCTATCATGTGGTCTATCTTTGAGAATGTTCCATGTACATTTGAATAGAAAGTGTATTTAGTTTCTTTGGGATGAAGGGCTCTATATATATCAGTTAAGTCCATTTCATCTAGGGTGTCGTTCAATGCCACAATATCTTTGTTGATAT
>PVKU01017294.1:0-11943 GCA_004027475.1 Anoura caudifer | reverse complement strand
AGGATAACTGTTGATCCTTCCGTGGGATATGAACCTCTTTGATTAAGTATAGGTAAAATCTATTAAAACAGTGCCTCATAATGTTACCACATAGACTCATTTTTTTCCTTGTCACTCAGCATGGATACCTTTAGCCTAAAATGACATGTGACTTGCGAGTAGGCAAAAGGCTACACAATTCTCCCTAAGATAAATGACTGTGGAAATAGATAGGTGTGGATGCAGAGAAAATGTAATTTTCATCCTTTAAGAAGAGAGGGAGAGAGAAACAAAGAAACACTGCCAGAGTCCTCAGTGACCCGCACCTATCAAATTATACAGGATGGGGTAATATGATTGCCCATTCTCAAATCAGCCAGCAGATGTGCCGCTACATTCTGCACGAGCAGCAAGTGACAGAGGAGCCCTGCTGGAAGTCCTACTGCAAGAGAATTACAATAATCAAGTCTGTGCTCCATCAGGGCATGTGTGACTGCCGCAAAATTAAATACAGAAGCACAACCCTCCTAAGGACTAAAAAGCACGCAACCATTGTCTTAATCTTCCAAACACTGTTCAATGAAAGAATGGGTGTAGTTTGTAAGAGCTGAGACTGAGCACAGCAAAGTGTCTCGCTTTGATTTTTTGTGCATACCATTAAATCATAAGCTCCATTCATCTTTGCTTTCTTTCTCCTGATGGCCTTTTTCCTTGATTATGTTGTCCCCTCGATCTTGACTTTCAATTATGAGTTTTCAATCATAAGATTGAAAGTCAAGAATTTTGAAATTATTTCCTCCAAAGAACACTGTAAATAAAATATGTGTGGTAAACAGTTTTATAGACCTCAATAAATATACTCACATCATCAGAAACTGCCTTGCCCTGGTCAGTGGCTCAGCTGGTCCCGTACACCAAAAGGTTGCGGGCTCAATTCTTAGTCCAGGCACGTCCAGGAGGCAACTGATCAATGCTTCTCTCTCGCACCTATGTCCCTCTCTCCCTCTCCCCACCCCCTTCCTCTCTCCTTATGAAAATCAATAAACACATTTTTGGGTGAGGATTTAAAAAAACTGTCTCGCAACTTTTGACCACAACAGACTAGTATCTTAGCTTTAGAACTAGAGATCCAACCACTAGGTAATCTGGTCGGTTGAGTCAAATAATTGCTACACATCTGAAAATGCCAGTCAGACTCATTTTTTACACTGTGTGGACTGGTGATCTTCAGATGGTATTCCCGGAGCCACAAGGGCAAGCTGAGAACAGCTCCCACATGCAGCCCCGCGGCGCCTCCCTGCGCAGTCGGCCCAGCCCCACTGCTCAGCTCTGTCGGCTCTGGGTACCAGCCCCTGTCCTGTCACCCAGCTGGGCGCAGGAGCCTCTTTACAGCTCTCCCTGCTCCCTCTCCTGCCCGCCTGCAAATAAATGCTCGTCAAGCAGCAAGCCCAGCACTCTTTTTAAAACACAGACTAGTTCCTATTTCTCCTCTGCCTAACCCCTTTATTATATGGCTTTGCATTTCATTTCAAAGAAAATCCAAGCTCCTGGCCTCATGGTAAAAGATTCTGCATAACCTGGCATACACCTGCCCGTCTTCCCAGCTTGTGCCATTCTCTGCCTTCTCACAAAGCCCCAGCTGTATAAGGAAACAGTTTTCTTCCTGTGTTTCTGTCTTGAAAAGACCAAGCGCCTTGTACCTCAGGGAATGCAAACCCCAAGGCCTTTCCTATATGTGCTATTCCCCGTGCTTGGGATGCTCCCCCCGTCTTTGCATGGCGGACCCCTCTTTCTCTCCAGTTCGAGCCTCCCTGTCGTCTGCCCGAAGACACTGTGCCTGGCCACCCCCAGCATTGTTCTCTCTCTCTCATCGCGTCCTGTTCATTGCTTTCCCTATACCCATCTTGTTCTTTTCTTTCAAATCAGGTTATTTATGCAGTTTACTAATTTACTGACTGTATCCCCAGCCAGACTGAATTCCATGAGCAGTGGACGCTAACGTTCACAGGTTCCCTGTGGCCTGCGCCCTGCCTTAGGTCACCAGCAACTCCTAGCAAACTATGATGTAATTAATGCTCAACAGCTAAATGAAGAAAGGAAGGAGGAAATAAGGAAGTAGATGAATAAACCAGCCCATGTGTAACAAATGATGAAAAGGAGAGCGTATATAACCAGTAGGTTTCACCATTGCAGTCATATCATAATGGCCTGAAATTTACATTGAAACGAACTCTTGTTTTATTTGAACTGTTTCCTTCCATGCCCTTGCCTCCCATTTCCTAGGGGAAGAGGATGAGGAAAGGAATTAGAAGCCAGTTTTGAATGTGGTTCTCCCCACCCACCTGGCCTGGACTCCCGTTTGATGGGGACAAACTCAGGAAAGCATCTGTGTGCTCCTCAGCTTCTTACCGCAACTACCGGCATGTTTGATTTATGCGGCAATCTCCGCTTATTGGCCCATGGTCCTCCTTGTGTGCGTCTCAGGCAGCAAATGCCACACTTCTTACCCAATTTTGTGAGGTATCCTGGAGCACATGTAACATCTGGCAGCATCCTGAAATCACACGTCTGCATCCTGCAAAGGTATCTCCATATATTAGCTTCCTGCTCTGCAGGGAGAAAAGTTATTTTTGGTTGAAATCACTTTTTTATTTATCCCAGGTCAAAAGTTCATTCTCCCCATTGTTCAATTTTGCTCTGAGTCAAATTTTGTCCCATTTTAAAATAAACTATTTTAAATGTACTATTTATATAGATATATAGCTAAAAGCAAAGACATGAGATTGAGTCTAATTTACAAGAACGAACATTTATACATGAGAATTAAATGTTATTTTAAATTATAATTCACCATGAAATGTCAATAATCTCTACCCAACCATTAGTCACACGATTTATCAATACACTTACCATTTTTTCATTTTCAAAAAAATTGTTAATTCAAATCTGCCTTCATACTGGGAAGAAGCTCACCTACCAGAAAGTTTTAACTCAGTACCAAAAAGAGAAAAGAAATTGATTTACTGTAAAACTTCTAGAAACAAGTGATTTAATAACTTTCAGAAATGATGTTCATTTTAAAATTAAATGTCTAAGTTCAGAGTTTACAGACAAAATTATAAAGCATTCTGTCAACTCTAATTGCTAACCAAGTTACAAAGCAATACTCACACCATTTGAAAGAAATCCATGTTTTCTCATTCCCGTGAATGATGGAAAACTTATGATAGATTGAAGTATTCATCAAAAATCGGTTAATATCTTTTCTTTAACGATAGCCACACTATTGAATGTAAATGTTCTAATGCATTCAACATTTTAAAATATTGTTGTGTTGAAGGCCGACAAAGATATGACTGAAGATGGATACAAGGTTTCTTTTAGAGTTGATGAAAATATTCTAAAATTAGATTGTGGCAGAGGTTACACATCTCTGTAGATATTCTAAAACTCATTGGTTTGTACACTTAAAACAGATGCACTTTATGGTATGTAAATTATATCTCAATAAAGCTGTTTTTAAAAGTCAACCAGCAAATCACTCGCCAGTTCCCTCTCTTTCTCTCCGAAGAAGGCAGGCATCTCCAAACGAACAACAACCTGGGTGAAGACGGCTTAGCGGAGCAGACATCGGAATCCTGAATGAGACAGCAAATGCCACCACCACCAACAAAATACGGAGGGTGACTTGGAAAAGATCACATATTCTCAGCCTGGAGAGTCTGAAATATTCTTGGAGATGGAGCCGTGGTCTCATGAGGCCGTAGTAAGAGCACACGGAAAGTCACAGGATGTGAATTAGAAGTCCCAGCAAAGAACTTCCAGCCGGGAAAGGGCCGCGTGGGGCCTTTGGAGAAACAGCGCAGCATCCGGGAGCTGCCACGTGACTCTGAACGAGGAATGCGTTGAATCTGAGTAGGTAAAACGAAGCTGGGGCGGCAGCGGCGGGGGCAGAGGCCACCGGGCGGAATGACCGTGGAAAGTGTAGCGAGGCAGCGAAGCAGCTGTCATTGTGGAGGGAGCAGCCGGGATGACACCAGTTGGGTCAATTTTTAAAAAAATACAACAGCAAATTCTGTGTTTACTCTTACCAGCAATAGAGACTGAACTCAGTCCTGGGGAAGATGAGGGGAAGTATAAAAAAAAGCAATGTTGTTAAGAGACTAATTTAAATTTTGACCTGTCAAGTCAGATGTGAAGGGGAGAGCAAAAACGCTTATTTTGATCATCCAGAAGAGGAACATTTAGGAAGAACTCAAAGACCACAAAGGTTTAGAGAAAGAACGAGAGAGACAGAAGGTTCCAAATGTCACTGGTTTTTCAACCTGAAG
Source organism: Anoura caudifer (assembly GCA_004027475.1). NCBI lineage: Eukaryota > Metazoa > Chordata > Mammalia > Chiroptera > Phyllostomidae > Anoura > Anoura caudifer. Next base: position 7,633 of record PVKU01017294.1, on the reverse strand, counting down.
GAAGAGACATAAAAAAGGGGTTAAAAATACTACAGTTTGGCAGATAGAAAAGTTGGTTTATGTCTGGGACATGGAACTTGAAAACAGAACATCTGAGGGAAACTTCAGTTAAATCATGTCTGGTAAGGAGAAACATGACGGGGAAGGGAGAAAGAGAAAAGATTACCCGCATTCTTATCCTTCCTTTTCTCATTCTTAGGGGGAAAAAAATGGGGCTGAGTCCCAGAAAAATTTTTGAGTCTTCAGAACTTCAGCTTTTAAAGATATTTGGTTTTCTCAAGTAGTGTGTATTTAGTTATGAAATAGTTAAATTAGGAATTAACAAGAATTCCAATGTCTTGAAAATATAGTTCAACAACTATATGTTACTGCTAGTTAAAGCAATTTTCCAAGGCATGTACTGGTTTAGTTTTATAAGAACATCTGCTTCATGCGTTTTTTTCTAGAAAATTAGTAATTTTCGCAATGTGTTTGTGATGTTCTTTCTACCATGTATTGTGCAGGATATTGTTGCAACTGCTGCATCGTGTACTCTGGCTCTTGAAGATGATTTCTCACTAAGTCTGAATTTTAAATTGTGAGTTTGGCTGTGGCTGTGGCCACAAAGTAAGATCACAGAGTTAGAATAAAGTTAAGAAACTTTTCTTGTCATTTTGGATTTCTAACTCTATTCAGAAAAAAAAAAAAAAAAAAGAGGCCTCTATAATCTCAGAATTACAGGCATGTGAAGTATAGACTAATACTTTCCTTCAGATGAACAGTGTTTGCTAGTTCTGAGAGACCGGCGGGGCGTTTGCTGTTCAAACAGCTCGTTCCTGAACGAAGCAATAAATCTGGAATTGACAGCTGCACAAATCCATCATCAAGGCAGAGGGGTGCTGGGCCCGTGTGCAGGCATTCAGGTAATTGAAGAATAAGAGAACGATGGTAAGATGACAGCATTCCACTGCTGGGAGAGACCTTAGATATTTTTAGATTATAATCTGCTAAAAATCACCAGCTTTAAGAGTATATGGGAGATTTTTAAGTGTTTTCAATGCTAACCACAAAGCTCATCAAAAATTTAATTTATCTGCTAAAATATGTTTAGATTAACCTCTTAAACAGAGGCACCAGGAACTGATTGACATTTTTAAATTAAAAAGATGTTTTCCAGGGAAGCCAATATGATTTAGGTTTTGGTGGAAAAACTATGAGCTTTGAAGCCTTTTTTGCGAAAGTTAAAACCCTCTTTATTTTAACTTACATATTTAGGTTTTTTATTTTATGTGACATTTGGCCAAATACCAAGGGGAAAAAGGAAGAAAGAACTTTTGAAACATGCACTCAATGAAATGATGAAATCGTATCCTGGGAACACCTGTCACTAGAGATACAAAAATTACAAATTTATTAATGATTGATAAATTTCTTCAGACCTACATAATTTGGTTTTCCGTGAAAATTCTTAAGACACTTCCCATGAAGGTAGTTTTGAAATTTTCACAAAAGGTAGGCAGATCTTTCTGATGGCAGTATACTTTGCACAGCATTAGGACAAAAATGGCAAAGTGTTCCCAGAAAAACTGATTCTCAACTGCATCCTTTAAGACTGAAGAATGCCTTATGGCTTAAAGAGGAAGGAAAATATATAAAGGCATAAAATCAAATACATGATGCAATTTGAAAGGTTTCTTTTAAAAATTAAAACTAGAACTTCAAAGATTTAGCTAGAGGATATTGTCAATTATACAAGTTGGGTTTTTTTTTTTTTAATTCTTAACCAAAAGGCACTATCTCAATACCTCATGGTGGGTGGCATGATTTAATGAAGTTCTCTAAGGCAGAGAGCAAGTTTTTCTCACCCCCGTGGCATCACATGAGAAAATAACTCTCCTACAGAAACATCTAAAACAAGGAAGCACTGTTTGAGCATTTTACATAAATTTGTGAAATTACTTCCTGGAAGAAATTATTGCAAACAAATGAAAATAAGACATTTCTAACTCTAAGGTGGTTCAACATAGAACTTGCTCTGGGAGACCTGGGAACGCAGATGACAGCCAGGAAGACCTTTTTGATAGTACACCAGCGCCATCTACTGTCTGAAAATAGCAACAGACGTCATCTCTTCTGTGCGGTGTAGAGGACTCTGGGGAAAAAAATGGGAGGGTGTATCAGGTGCGGCTAATTCTGGAAACCAGGATGAGCGGTGGCTGGTAAGGGAGTGAGAGTATCGTGCAGAGACTGAGGAGGAGGAAAAACGGAAAGAGGTAGTTGCTTTGGGTAAGTGGTGACCCTGTAGCAATATCGGGCCAATATGAGCCTGTAGAAGAGGTTAAGGAGGAATGCAGGATCCTGGGCAAAAATTGCATTTTCCCTGAGGACTTAACCCTTTTCAGAGGAAATTTCTCTCCTGTGCCATTTACTTTATATAAACTTCTTTTTTTTCTGCTTCTATCCCACCCTTCCCCCTAATCGCACCTTCTACAAATCTTTTAGATCCGGAAATCTGTTGATGATCCAAGGTTTCTGAAGTGCTTCATAAATTAAAGAATTTCTGGCTTTCACACAACACAGTAAACTTTGAAAACTAGACAGATCCTTATAGACCATCTAGTCTGCATTTAACATACGAGGAAAGTGAAACTGGGCAAGTGTAGGTGACCTTGGGGTCACCCAGCTGCTGAGTGACAGAACTCAAACTGGAATGCGAGCTTTCCTGATGGACTGAGCCCTGTAAGAATAAAGTTTTCTGCAACGTGGCCACACCTACAAGATGTTCCTCAAAAGTTTCCCCACCTGCAGCTTGTTTTTATTTGTTTTGCATATCTTTGGAATTTCAGAAGCTTAATAACAATTATACGTTTACCTCATATACATTTTTCTCATTTTCTTTGAGCTATTTTGAGGAAAATCAGAACTTACCATAAATACATAGCTACAAGAGAAAATAAAATTGGCAGTTATTTCTAAGTTCATTATTCAATATATTGCTGAAAAAATAAACTGAGTTAACTCTGAATTTTGTGTTTTTATGTTTTTTTCTAACTCAATGTAACAAATGTAACACCTAGCTTTTTATCTTTAATTCTTTTTATTTTCCTATAACTTTCTGCCATAACAGTTTCATTTATTATGAAATGAAACTTCCCACAGTATATCTTTTTTGTTTTTTCTGAAACCGAGTAACTTCAGATGACCTGGGTATTTGCCTTTAAGGTAAAGTTTCTAGATATTAATTTTGATTAATTAATGTTTTAAAGATTTATTTTCTTCAGTAATTCTCATTCACATTTAAATATGCACTGCCTCTACCAGTCACCACATAAACCAGGAAAAAATCACATCTTTTAATATGTACTTTATCTGCCAGAATAAAGTTCCAAAGATGTCTATTTCTTTTAATGAAATGTTTTATATATTCACCTTTTCTTTTTCTCAGGGTCACGCAGGAGAGGAAATTTCCAATGTTAAAAAAAAAAATTAGTAACCATCAGACTGTTTTCACTGTAATCCTTTTATAAAGAAGACAGAGCAAGGACAGCATTTTCCAAATTCATTCTGGGTGTAGAAGGTGACAGTGTTGAATTTCACCTGAGCCCCATGTTCCTGGAAAAAAGTGGAGGTTAAAGAAATTCTCCCACCCTTTTGCATCTGGAAAATGGCTTACTTTGGAGAACCACCCTCCCCACATGACTTAAAACGCATGGATGTTCCTCTTGCTTACCTATGACAACACTAGCCTTTGCCTCATAAATGAGTGCCTGAACCCATGTCCCATTGACCAGTCAAAACAAAATACTTGTTCACCAAAATTTGGTTACGCTTATCTCCCTCCCTAAGGTGTCTGAACGGGAGCCTCTTCTCAGCCTGAGGTAGCATACAGACCCTATTCGTGGATTCTTCCCAGGAAACAGGCTGGTGTCAGGGTGAAACATTCTCTGATCTACTGTCCTGTAAGCCATCCTTGGTCCCACTGACCCACACCCAGGTTTGCTAGCCTTGGTCACTGCTCTCGTAAAAGAAATGCCCTCTTGCCCAACTCTTGACGCACTTGCACATCTCATGGTCACAGTGCTCTCCCTGGTGCAATGGCCCTCGCACCAGGGCGATAGTTCCTTTCCAACCTTGCAATAATCCTTTCAAATAAAGTGTCTCCTTACCAAGTCTGGATTTGCTTTTTGTTTGACAAAACCAAAAACTCTAATTAACACTGAAGTAAATTGACTAAATAAAACCGATCAGGATTATAAAATACTCTTCTTGCTCTAGAAGCAAAGTCATATAATGAATTCATATTTCTTATATTTTTCCTCCACTGCAAGATAAAATTTCAAAACTTCTGAAGGGCCATGCTTGCCGGAAAGTATTTGCATTCAAATAAATACTGGTATTTTTTCTTTTACAAATTCTACCAAAAGTTCCAGTATTTTCCAAGTTTTCTCCTGGTGTATCAACTTCCCCACATTTGCCTAATCCAAGCTTACCTTCAATGAGTGAAAAAACAATTTACTAGTAGCTCACTAAATCTCCTTGCAACTCACTATTTTACAGAGGGGTGAAAAATCTAAATATCTTCATTAGAAATTACTGTCAATATTCTCAGTTGTCACATGTTTGCCAAAGTAGAAATCTATTCTTTTTCAATGGCAAAACCACACGTCACAAGGCCCAGAGCTACTGCTAATCTGCAGGACATGTCTACGGTCAGAACTGACCGATACCATATGCCACATTATGTAAACAAATATGTACCAATGGACTCAGTTGTATAAGCCACAGGGGGAAACAACTATGATGAGCCGAACAGATGTCTTAGAAGCATAATCATTACTCTGACAATCCAGGAGACAAAAACCTATGTTTCCATTTTGTCTGTGTAAATAGGTTGGAAATCTTTATGCAACCACTCTTTATTAAAAATACATATGGTGAATGCTAATGAAATGATTACTTGGCTTTTCAGAAACTTAACAGGTCCAGGTAAAAGTGCATTAATTTAGTTAGTGCCCTTTTACGCATGTTGGAAATAATCATTCATTTCCCTTGAAATTAGTTCTAGGCTTAGATCCAATGCCTATAATACTCCTATTCATTTCTACTATATTTATTTAATACTGCTATTTAATTATTCATTCATTTGTTAAATACTTATTGGACACCTACTATGTGCTAAATACTTGGGCTACAGTTCTGAACAAAATAGATAAAAATGTCTGTCTTCAGTGGAAATTGTAATTTAGATAGAAAATAAACCAGGTAAATGAGTAAAATATGTACAATGCTGTGGAATTTGTAACTGAGACAGAAAATAAACCAAATAAATAAGTAAAATATAGAGACTGCTAAATGTACTAAAAAAGAAAAAATAAAGCAGGAAAGGGAACTACAAAATGCTGTGGAACAGAAGGGTTTCAGGCAATGACAAGGTGATTTTTGTATCAAGATCTCAAAGAAGTAAAAGAGCTAACCACGGAGATATTTAGGGGAAGAACACTGGTAAAGAAACAGCATTAAGCACCGCAGTGCATATGCAGATTAACAAGCTCAAACACCTTAAAATCTAGTAAGAAAGACTTAAATACAAATATACTAAAACTGACACCAAGTAAATCGTTTCAGGAGTTGGATGAGAGGGGTTCCAAGATGTAGGCAGAGTAGGTGGAAGCTACACTCACCTCCTCCCAGGACAAAACTGGAATTACGACTAAATTATAGAACAATCATCACAAACAACCAACTGAAGACTAGCTGAAGAGGAGTGTTAAAACCAAGGGCTTCCAAAAGAAGCCACATCAAGACTGGTAGGAAGGGTGGAGACGTGAAAAGAGCTGGCCCCGTGGGTAGCAGCAGGGATACCCAGAAGATATCTCAGCTGCAGGGGGGTTACACTGAGGAGCATGAGGCTAAACCCAAAGCCGGGCTCCCCAGCCCTGACCACCAGAGCCAAGAAGAGGCACCCACGTAACATCTGGCTATGAAAAGCAGCAGAGTTTCTGTCCACCAGGAAGAGAAGGGAATCTGCTAGAGATACAGGCACCCTCTTAGAAGGCCAACGCACAAAATTTCATTTGCAGCCACTCGGCCTGGGTTCCAGCAGAGCAGAATAGAGTCATGTGAGGAGAGTTTTGGGTGTGTGGCTCTGAGGAGGGAGCTGAAGATACAGCCCCCAGGATTCCTGTGTTGAGTCATTCTCCCATACCACAGGTGCCATATATCCTGGGTAGAGCACTTACCTATCAGCCTGGGGGAAAGCAGTAGCCCCAACCTCTGGACGCTCTCTGCCCCAACCCTATAGAGCTTACACCCTGAGAGGAGTACAGCCAGAGGCTCTTCCAGCGACTGAGCCTAACAGGCAGCCAGGAGGTGGAGGCAGGCAGAGGCAGATCTCAGGGTGCCTTGGAGCTTTGGCTGACCTGCCCCAGGTCTGGTACTGCTAAAACCTGGCCTTGATGCCTATCCTGGTCCTTCTCATGCAACCCAGGCCCAGCAGAGGCAGCCATGAACTCGTAGGTCCAAACAAGTTGCCAGGTCCATCACAGGCACTGTCTTACATTGGCCTGCGCCAAGTCCCTCCCAGGAGACCCAGAGCCAACACACCCAGTGGCCAGCTGAAGACAACAGCAGAGCAGTATCCAGTGAGCTCCACAGACAGCATATCAAAAGGGAGATCTTGGCCGGCATCAAAACCTACTGAGGTGAGTTCCACTTCCTGTGATCAACATCTGCATAGCAGCTTGAATGCTGTGGTCAGGGCTGAGCTCATAGTCATCTAGCCTGAGGGTTGATCCCAAGCATGGATGGGCCAGTAGCAATCAACCCTCAGTTACAGTAGGTTCATTCCTGGAGCACCGCTGGACCTGACAGCACAGCAACTGCATAAGACCACCCCCAAACCAGGAGCCATAGCAGATCTGTCCAGTACACAGAAACAAACACAAGGAGGCAGCCAAAATGGGGAGACAAGAAACAGGGCCCAAAACAAAAGAACAAGCTAGATCCCCAGAAAAAGAGCTAAATGAAATGGAGACGAGCAATTCATCAGATATAGAGTTCAAAGTAATGTTTATAAGGATGCCCAACAGCATGAAAAAGGACATAGAAACCATTAAAAAAAAGGACCAGTCAGAAATGAAGAATACAATATCTGAAGTGAAGAATATACTGGAAGGAATAAATAGTAGGTTGGATGAAACAGAGGATCGAATCAATGATTTGGAAGACAAGGTAGAAAAAAATCCAATCAAAGCAACAACAAAAAATTTTTTTTAAGAGGATAGTTAAGGGACCTGTGGAACAACATGAAGTGTAAACATCCACATCGTAAGGGTACCAGAAGGAGAAGAGAGACAGCAAAGGATCAAGAAACTATCTGAAGAAATAATGACCGAAAACTTCCCTAACCTGGTGAAGAAAAAGACACACAAATTCAGGAGGCCCACATCAAGACACACAATTAAAATGCAGAAGTTTAAAGACAAAGAGAGAATCTTAAAAGCCACAAGAGAAAAGCAGTTCATGAACTACAAGGGAGCTCCCATAAGACTATCAGCTGATTTCTCAACAGAAACATATCAGGCCAGAAGGGATTGGCATGAAATATTCAGTGATGAAAAGCAAGGACTTAGAACAGAAACTAACTTACCCAGCA
>PVKU01017293.1:0-11973 GCA_004027475.1 Anoura caudifer | reverse complement strand
GCTTTTGCTCACAAATTAGATGAACAAATGAAGGCTACAATAAATGAAATGAAGGAAAATGCACAGGGAACCAATAGTGATGGGAGGAAAACTGGGATTCAGATCAATGGAGTGAACCAGAAGGAAGAAAGAAACAACCAAATAGAAAAGAATGAAGAAAAATGAGGAGAGGCTTAGGAACCTCCAGGACATCTTTAAATGTCCCAACATCCGAATTATAGGGGCACCAGAAGGGGAAGAGGAAGAGCAACAAGTGGAAAACTTATTTGAACAAATAATAAAGGGGAACTTCCCCAATCTGGCAAAGGAAATAGACTTCCAGGAAGTCCAGGAAGCTCAGAGAGTCCCAAAGAAGGTGGACCCAAGGAGGAACACACCAAGGCACATCATAATTCCGTTAGCCAAGATTAAAATGGAGAGAATTCTAGAAGCAGCAAGGGAGAAGGGGACAGTCACCTACAAAGGAGTTCCCATCAGACTGTCAGCTGATTTCTCAAAAGAGACCTTCCAGGCAAGAAGGGGCTGGAAAGAAGTATTCCAAGTCGTGAAAATCAAAGACCTACATCCAAGATTGCTCTATCTAGCAAAGCTGTCATTTAGAATGGAAGGAAAGATAAAGTGCTTCTCAGATAAGGTCAAGTTCAAGGAGTTCATCATCACCAAGCCCTTATTATATGAAATGTTAAAGGGACTTATCTAAGGAAAAGAAGATAAAAAAATAGGACGGTAAAAAGGCAGCAAACAGATATTAACAACCACACCTAAAACAAAAGCACACTAAGCAAACAGCTAGACCAGGAGCAGGAACACAGAAATGGAGATCACATGGAGGGTTAGCAACAGGGAAGTGGGAGGAGGAGAGAGGGGAAAAGGTACAGAAAATAAGTAGCATAGACGGTGGGTAGAAAATAGACAGGGGGAGGGCAAGAATAGTGTGGGAAATGTAGAAGCTAAAGAACTTATGACACATGGACATGAACTAAAGGGAATGTGGGTGGGAGGGGGTGTGCAGGGTGGAGGGGAATGATGGGGGAGAAATGGGACAATTGTAATAGCATAATCAATAAAATATATATTTTTAAAAATGTCTATTCAGGGTCGCCAGTTCAATTCCCAGTCAGGGCACATGCCTGGGTTGTGGGCCAGGTTCTCAGTTAGGGGCGTGCAAGAGGCAACCACACACTGATGTTTCTCCCCCTCTCTTTCTCCTTCCCTTCCCCTCTCTCTAAAAATAAACTCTTTTAAAAAATAAATAATGAAAAATGTCCATTCCGATCCTGTGCCCACCTTCTAATCAGGTTGTGCTTTTGCTTGTTTTGTTTTTGCTGTTGTGTTCTATGCGTTCCTTATATATTCTGGGTGTAACTTTAACAGATAGCTGATTTGCAAGTATTTTCTCTCCCCTTCAGTAGTTTGCCTTTTCATCTTGTTGGCGGTTCCCTGGCTGTGTGGAAGCCTTTTAGTGTGATGTAGTCCCACTTGCTCGTTTTTTCTTTTGTTGCCTTTGCTTTTGGTATGAAATTTTAAAAACTCATTACAAAAACCAGTGTCAAGGAGCATACCACCCGTGTCTTTTCTAGGAGTTTTATGGCTTCAGGTCTTTATACCTTCAGGTCTTAACCCGTTCTGAGTTAAGCATTTTGTGTGGGGTAAGGTAGTGGCCTAGTTTCTTGCTTTTGCGTGTTGCAGTCAGCTTTCCCAGCACCGTCCACGGTCTCTGCCCAACTGGACGTCCTCGCCCCCTTCGTCATGCGCTAATCGGTGACATAGGTGCGGGTTTACCTTGGGCTGTTTTATTCCAACAGTCTGCGCGTCCGTTTTCATGCCGGTGCCATAGTATTTGATTGCTATGGTTTTGTAATATGCTTTCGTTTGACATCAGAGAGCCTGACACCACCAGCTTTGCTCTTTGTCAGGATCGCTTTGGTTCCTTCGGGTCTTTTGTGGTTCCATACGTGTTGTAGGGTTGTCTGTTCTATTTCTGTGAAAAATGCCATTGGAAGCCTGACAGGGATGGCAATGAATCTAGGGTGTCTTGGGTAGTATGGACATTTTACTATTAAGACTTCCGACCCATGAGCGTAGACTAGATTTCCATTTACCTGTGCCTTCTCCAATTTCTCTCATCAGTGTCTTATAGTTTTCAGTGCCTCTGGTTAAATTTATTCCTAGGTATTTTATTCTTTTTGATGCAATTGTAAATGGGATTATTTTTCTTTCTCTTTTTTTTTAAGAATTTTATTTATTTTATTTTTAGAGAGAGGGGAAGGGAGACAGAGAGGGAGAGAAACATCAATGTGTGGTTGCCTCTCGCATGCCCCCAATTGGGGACCTGGCCCACAACCCAGGCATGTACCCTGACTGGGAATCGAACTGGGGACCCTTTGGTTTGCAGGCTGGCACTCAATCCCCTGAGCCACACCAGCCAGGGCAGGATTTTTTTCTTTAATTTCTCTTTTGTTACTAGTATATAGAAATGCAACAGATTTATGTGTATTAATTTTGTATCCTACAACTTCACTGAATTTGATTAGTTGTAACTGTTTTTTGGTGGAATCTCTAGGGTTCTCTACAAATCGTGTAATCGGCAAATAGTGATAGTCTTAGTTCTTCCTTTCCAACTTGGATGCTTGTCCTTGAATTTTCAAAGGGCCCTCCCAGCCCTTTAAGGACGTAGATCCCTGTTCTTCCAGAGGGTTGCAGCTCGAACCCGTCTGTAACCGAGCATGTCTGAGGTCATTCACAGGCCTGAGGGGAGTGTGGGAGGAGAATAAGCCCCCACAGGGCCTGGGCCCTCCGTTCCCTGGAACTTCCTCCCTGCCCTGACCATGGGGAGAGGCTACTGGGCTGAGGTCAGCAGCTCTGCGGAGAAGCTGAAGCAGAGATGTCCTGGAGCCTCCCCAGAAATCCAGCAGCAGCAGGAGGAACTGAGCTGGAGGTGAGAACGAGGACGGGGCGAGCAGTAACAGGGGCAGGCTAGGTGCAGTGCCCGGGCCTGAGTGCCTGCTCACCTGCTTCCCAAGATGCCAGGAGGGCAGAGGATGTGCGGGAGACAGGGAGGAGAGGGCGTGGGGCAGCCAGCCTGGCAGCTTCTATCATGTGAGCCACTGGCCAAAGCCCCAGGGTGGACCGGGAGGGACCCCCGTGATGGAGACGTCCTGCTCCCTCTGTCCAGGTGGGGGCAGCTGGAGGCCCTGAAGAAAGAGAAGGAAGTGCAGCTGTCACTCACCACGGACGTGTGCCGTGTTCTGCAGGAGCGTGGGCCCACGCAGGTCCAGCCACAAGACGTGACACTCCGGCTGGAAGCCCTGGAGCCAGGGTATTCAGAGGACAGCCACCGCGTCTTACAACTGGCCCAGCAGAAGATGCCAGTGCTAGAGAGGACCGTCCACTACCTGAAAAACGGTGGCCATAAAGTACAGCCTGGGTTAGGCACGGTGATGATGCCATGGGGGTGGGGGGAAGGACTGAGCAGCAGGGTTATGGAATGTGGAAGGAGACAGAAACTGGGGTGGGTGAGGGTGGATGTACTCTCTGAAGGACAGGGGCAAAGGTGGAAACCTCATTAGGTTGGGAGAGCCCCAAGTGCTTCCTGCCCCTAAGGCAAGGGTGAGGTGGGAGTTCAGAGTCGTGGCCACCTTCCCTAGGGAGCACAGGCCTGGTGCCCGGGCCCGGGCCCGGGGCAAGGCACTGCCCGGGTGGTGGGCCCCACAGAGAGCCAGGCCCTGTGCGAACAGGAGGAGGCGCTGCAGAGGCTACTGGAGCGGATGCAGCAGCAAGTGGCCCAACGGGCCCAGGCCCGGCCCGGCCCGGCCCGGCAGAGCTTCCTGCAGGAGAGCTGACGATTGCTGCAGCAGGCGGAGGGGGTCCAGGCTCAGCTGCGCAGGGAGTGAGGAGCGGGGGGTGGATGTGGCCTCGGCCCAGCGGCTGCTGGCGGAGGAGCACCAGGACCTGCTGGAGGACACCCACCCGCAGCAGGAGAGGTCAGGACGGGAGGGCGAACAGGGCGCGCTCCGGACTGGCCAAGGCCGTGGGGATGGGCCACCAGAAAGGGAGGGGGAGGGAGGAGACAGTGGGTCAGCAGGGGGCTGACCCAGGCTGGTGTCCAGCATGACGCAGGTTTTGAGGCAGGTTTTCAAGGAGGGGAGACGAAACCAAGAAGTGGTCGGGCATCCTGCACCCTCGGGGAGGGACCCAGGGCAGAGGCTGAGTTGCCAGAAGGTTCCTTCCAGTCCGGGCCTGGCCACACCCCGTCCAGGCCAGCGTGAAGGGTTGATTTCAGTCAGGGCGACCTAGCCTGTCAGCCGTTCTGGGTAGTGCAGACCCCTCCGTCCCCTGAGGGCACACGGCTCAGGACGCCCCCGGGACTGCGGCACTCACCGCCTCGGCGTGGTGATGCCTCTTCTCCTGCACGGGCACCAGCTGGGGCCTGCCGGGCAGGCAGCCTTACCGAGCACAGTCTGCAGGCTGTGCCCGCTGAGGGAGCCTAACACGTGGCCACCCAGACTCTGACCCCATCCCGGCCTCTGCTCGCCAGACTCTGCGCCCGGTCCAGGGCCGTGTCAGCTCAGAGGAGAGCAGCCCTTTCCTAATTCACGCCAAGGCATCGCCTGCTCCCCAGCTGTGCGCCTGTGGGAGGGGCGCACCCACTGAGAGGGGCACCTTCTCCCATTGCTTCGGGCACCACGTGGGCTCACGGTGGCCCTGTCGTCAGGCGTGTGTGCATGTGTGTGAGCAAGTTTTTTTGTTGTCTTGCCCCAGCCCATGTGCTTGCCAGGGCATCAGCCATCAGTGTGGCCAGAGGGAGCCAGCTCATGTGACATGGCGGAGAGTGTGGGCACCATCAGGTCCTAAGAACTGTGCTGGGCTCTTACACTCGGGGTCTCCGTAGTGGGCCTGGGCACAGCTGTCCCACGGGGCAAGTGACCTGCAGGGTGAGCCAGCCTCACATCAGAGCTCTGAGATGAGCGGCCAGGGAGGCGGAAGGGGAGGAAGGCTGGTGAGAGGAGGGACAGGCTTTGACCCTCTGCCTCTCCTCCTGCCCAGGATGCAGCAGCTGGAGTCTTGGGGCCAGCCCATGGCAGCCTTGGGCTCCTCAGACTCCCAGGAGGTGACCAGTGTTCTGAGGGTCCTGGGCCAGCGAAGCCGGGGCCTAAGGGCTGCTTGGGAGCGGTGGTGACAGGAAGGACTGGAGCTTCAGAAGTTTGGCCAACAAGTGGGTGTTTTCTCTGCCGACTGTGCCAACCACGAGGCCTTCCTGCAGCTGGACAGCCTCGGGGTATGCAGCCAGGGACACGGGAGGCGCCTGGGCCAGCGCGAATGGGATGGTGCCGACCCCCATCCTGCAGGCATGACCCCAGGGCTCTGCCCCCACAGGAGGATGTAGGGGAGGCCCAGAGCCTGCGCAGCAGCATCAGGAGTTCAGGTGCCTCCTTGGCGTCCTGGGCCCTAGAACAGAGGCTCTGTGGTCACGTGGCAAGGAGCTGGCCCAGAGCAAGCACCCTGCTGCACCCGAGTGAGCACAGGCCCATCTGGAGGCACCCTTTCTGTCGCAGGCTGCACAGCCTGTCCCCCTGAGGCTGGGGTGGTGGGCAGGGAGTAAGGATGGGGTGGGGAGGGACACCTTGGGCTGTGGTGGGCTGACCGTTGGGCTGGGCCTCAGGCACTGGGGAGTCTCCCCATGCCCTCCCCCACCTCCACCTGCCCTCCCCCACCTCCACCTGCCCTCCCCCACCTCCACCTGCCCTTTCACAGCGCCCCTGTGAGACAGCTGTTAGTCCTCCGATTGTTCCAGATGAGGAAAAACTGAGGCTGAAGCTGCTGCTCGGAGGTGGGACCAGGTTCAAAGTCTTGAATAACCCCTCACCCTCCCGCACCGGCTCCCCCCCTTCCCCATCATCTCTGGCCACGCTCCAGCCTCTTGCATGGGACGTGGACACCAGCTACGGACCTTGGTTCTGACAGATATTTGCTCTGCCGCCCGCCGGGGCTCAGCTGGGCCGTCCTCCGCAGGCCTCCCGGAGCTTGGGCCTGTTTGGAGAGCGATGGCCTGTATGTGATCCGGTGTGGGCTGGACTGGTGGGGCCTGGGCAGACTCTCCTCCTCGCTGGGCAGCGGGCCTGTGGGACCCAGGCCCTGAGTCCCCCGGTCTCCTCCTGTTGTTTTCCCTGAGACATTTCCCTCCCAGTCTCAGTTTTCCTGTCCCAACTTGGAACTTGGGAGCGGTAACCCCAGGCCCCACTTCTCTTGGGCCCTAGGATTGGCTGTGGGTCCTGCTCTCCCCACAGAGGTCCCCTCACCCCTATCTCAGATGGCCGCGCGTCAGCCCTCCCCCTCGGTCCAGGAGACCCACCCTCACTCCGTTCTCGGGCAGGAATGGATGCAGAGTGCAGCTGAACTGATGCTGTGGCTGGAGGAGAAGGAGCGGAGGGCGGTGGATGAGCCCTCCCCGGAGCCCAGCAACACCCTGCGGAAACTCACGTGGCAGGAAAAGGCTGAGCGCGAGCTGCTGGCCTCCCGTGGGCAGGTGGGGGCCTGCCTGTCTTCACATTCCCTGCCCAGCTGCGTGACATGTTTTCACGGAACACGCTCCCCGAAGGAAGAATCAACCTCGGTTACCAGGCAATTAGGATTGTCCCTCTTCGTCCTTCGCTCAGCTGGGCACCTCCTGGGCTGTGCTCCCAAACCAGCCCAGAAAGCCACTGTTGTCCCTCCCCCCCCAACTCCCCGGAGCAGCCTAGGGGCGGCCTCCTCCACCCGGACGAAGCCCCCCGCTCCCCTGCCCCCGGCTGGGTGCCCGCTTGCTTCTCACTGCTCGTGGGCACTGGAGGAAAAGCTGTGCCACCTCCACCCACCTGCCACCTCCACCAGGGCCACACACACTGCTCAAGTCCTCGCAGCCCGTAGAACGCAGCTTGCGGCCGGCCACCCCCCACCTCTGCCCCCTGGGTCCAGCTGCTGTGGCTGATCATGGTACCAACGGCTCAGCAAGACTCCCTGGGCCCTCGTGTGCATGCAGGTCAGGAGAAAGCTGCTGAGCAGTGAACCCCGTGCCAAGGAGCACGTGCAGGCCAGGCTTCGGGGGCTGAGCAGCAAGAGCTGAACCCCAAGATGGCAGCTCGTGGGGAGCAGCTCCGGGGTCTACTACAGGTTGGCTGAGGGGGGCGGTGGGGGCATAGGGTCAGGGGAGGCTGAGGCTGGGCTGGGCGTGGAGACGAGGAGCCTGGGTGTTTTGCTGACTCTAGAGCGGCCCTGGGGAGTCCTGCAGCCTTGGAGGCCTCTGCCCTGTGGGCCTGGCCTGACCCACCAGGAGGCCCGTACGAGACTGTCTCCTGTGAGACTGGGGTGTGGTTAACATAGTTTGAGTCTCCCAGGGAGGAGGAAGCATGAGGGGACGGGGTGCTCGTGAGGTTCTGGGCGGACATTCGGGCACTGCTGGTGAGGGTGGAACTGTCAGGGACAGAGGTCCCCAGGGGGTCCCTGGGGGGTCCCTGGGGAGTCCGGTGTGCTCCCAGCACCCAGTCGTAGAGCCCAAGAAGGGCCACCTGCTAACCTATGCGTGGAGAGTCCAATGCAGCACCATCACCCCTCCCCAGGACGCCAAGGAGAAGGCAGAGCAGCTGGAGGGTGCTGTGCAGAGTGTGGAGAAGGAGCAAGACCTGAGCTCCAGCAGGAGGCTGCAGAAACAGCACCGCCGGCTGGAGGGCGAGAGCCAGGCCCAGGCCGGCCAGATGGCCGCCCTCGTCTCCCAGGCCCACCAGGTGGCCAACTCCCAGCCCCTCGCGGAGGAGGCCCAAAAGTCCCTCCAGAGGTGCTCACCTGCCCGCTCCACCTTCACCCCATTCTGTGTCACCCTCCTGTGAGCCCAGTGGGGTGGCACTGGAGGGCCTGAAGTTGTCCGAATCCCTGTCCCTTGTGAGTGGAGTAATTCTGGGGGTAGGAGGGCCAGAGACCCCAACTCTGCATCCCAAGCACCCCACAGCCTCTGAAGTCAGGCGGCCGCCTGGGTGGGAGGTCCAGGGCCCAGGGCCTCTCCGGCTACATCCACCACTGCCCTGCAGCAGAGGAAGCTTTCGCCACACCCCACGCCGTGCCGCACGGGGTCCCTGGCTGAGCCGAGAGGACGACCGAAGGTTTGTCCGCGCACGTTCCCGGCCTCTTTCATCTCTTCTGCCTTCGCCCAGGTTAAGGTCCCTGCAGGGACACCTGGCCACCCAGCACCTGCAGCTACAGGCCTCGGCTGAGCTATGCCAGTTCTGCTCCCCGACCACCATGGAGCTCACGTGGACGGCCGAGCACAAGCCCCGCCAGCTCCACCAAGTGCTTGGACGATGCCCGGAGCCTCCGCCGCAGACATGAGGTAACAGCCCCCCCCTTTCTCCCAGGACCCACGGTGTCCTATTCACAGCCCTCGGAAGCTCTGCTGCTACGCAGGCTGTCCTGATTTCCACATCTCTGTCCCCAGCTATTCTGTGCCCGGGGGTTTTGCCACAAATGGGGCGTGGAGCCGTATCTAAGCCTGTGTTCTGGGCACCCTGCGACTGAGGGAATCTGGAGACAGCAGCCCCTTCCCTGCGCTATTCCTTGGCAGAATCTCCGAGTGGAGGTGAAAGCCCACCAGGGACGGGTGCTGCAGGTGCTGGGCTCCGGCCGGAGCCTCGCAGCCTCGGGGCACCCCCAAGCTCAGCATGTGGTGGAGCAGTGGCAGGAGCTGGAAGGCCACTGGGCAGAGCTGGAGCAGGCATTTGAGGCACAAGCCCAGGGCCTGCAGCGGGCGGCTGCTCTCCAGCGGGTAGGACACCGAGAGCCCAGGGCCAGGGCAAGTGGCAAAAGTCAGGCAGGCTCTGCGAGCGAGCTCTGCTGGCCCTGGGACTCTCGGGGAGGTGGGCCGGTGGTGAGGACTCGTGGTCAGGAGCTGGCTGGTCCCCGGATGAGCACAGAAGCCTCTTTGTCCTGGCTGCCGGAGATGGTGCAGGGCCCTGAGATCATCAAGCTGAGTCAGACCGTTCTTGGCAGTATTTTCTAGACTTGCCAGAGCCTGAGGACAGGGTGGCGGAGAAGTGGCCACCGGCAAGGAGTCAGGACGTCGGTGGAGATGAGGCGGCCACCGTGAGGCCTGTCGAGAAGCCCCAGGCACCGTGTCCTGAGCGCCCTGTGCACGCTCTGGACTCGAGTGATGCCGAGCTGCGTGGACAGGGTCTGTTGCAGGCCCGAAGGGCACTTCCTACGTCTTGGAGGCACGGAGCCCTGCTTTTTCTTCCTGAAGACGCTGCAGGTCCCCTCCCTACCACCCCCCCCAAACCCTACGGTCCTCTGCTCCTGTCTAGGACTCCCCTTCTTCAGTAGCAGCCCCTTGGAAGGGCCCTTCCCCTCCAGTTTCCGTGCTAGGCTACACCCATGACCCCGGGCCAGGCCTTCCCCGCCTTCCCTTCTTGCTTCCTCTCCTGCCCCGGCACCCTTCTCCTCCCCTGGGGTCACTCGTTCTAGCCCTCTCCTCATCTTCCACAGAGTTCTTCCGTATGTCGAATATCCTCCTGTGAGTTAACCAATGTCCTTCCTGAGACCTCCCTCCCCCCACAAGCACCCCTGACTGAGGCGGGGGGGGGGGAGGCCTGGAGCCCCCTCTCTCCTGGGATCAGGCTCTAAAAACCACACAAGCCCCAAGTGATCCTGGCTCCCGTCACCATTGACTGTCCCCTTGTCTGGTCAGTTTTTCTGCACAGCCCCCGAGGTCAGTGTTTCGGTGTCCCATGTGTGATGGCAGACTTCCCATGAGCCTTTCCAGGGACGTGCCCATAGCCAGCCTCCTGCCTGCCTTAGCTCCCTCCATCCCTTACCCTGCGAGGCTGGGGTCTGGTGCTGTGCCCCCTGTGCCCTCCCTTCCTTGGCCCCGGTTCCCCAGCATTCACCCTCCCTGGCTGGACCGTGAGCGCTGGGAGGGGGCAGGCCACACCTTCACGGTTATGGAACAGGAAGGACTCTGTCCTTATTTGGGTAGGTGGGCGATGGGTGCATGGGTGCGCAGCTGGGTGCGAGGAGAAGGAGGTGTGTAGTCGGTGGGTGGCTGGGTGGGAGGTAGATGGGTGGGCAGATGAACGAGTCACCCAGTCTGAGCCTGGCATGGATCCCTGTGTGCCCGCAGGCCCTGCAGCAGGAGCTGGCTCGTTACCGGAGCACCATGGAGAAGCTTAACCAGGGGGCCCAGGTCCTCGGCAACCCCGAGGCCCCTGAGCAGCTGGGCGTGGAGCAGGAGAGGGTCCGGGAGCAGTTTCGGGCACTGCGGGAGGCCCAGGTGGAGGTGGACCCCGGGTACGGGGGCATGCCAAGGACAAGGGGGCTGCGGGACCTCGAGAGCAGCCAGGCCCACTCAGCTGTCACTGCTGCAGGGGCCTCCTGCAGCCAGCGCTCCCCTGAGGAAAGCCGGCCTCCCTGGCCCCGCCCCTGACCCCGCTCCCCCCCCGCTCCCCCCACAGGACCTACCCCGTGAGGCGGCCGCCTCTGCCAGCAAAGCCCCCAGGCAGCCCACAGCCTCGGCTGCAAGGAGCAGGAGATGGTGGACCGCTGGGTGCAGCTGCGGAGCAGGACCCCGGAGCCCTCGCTGCCCTCGGGGACCTGCCCCTCATCCCCACACTTCCCTTCGACCCCAGTTTCCCCTGAGACTCTTTCTCCATCCCTCACATACCCGGCTGTGTTGTCACCCCACTGACCCCCAGCCCCTGGGCCCTTCTCTGGCTGAGGGGATCTGGGGATAGAAGGCCCTGCTGAGCTCAGGGAAAAGGGGCTCAGAGGATGAGCCGATGAGCCCGGCGGGCAGGAGGGAGTCCCTGGCTGCCTCGCACCAAGCCCAGAAGCTGCGGGCAGCGCTGCGGGAGCTGCGGGTCTGGGCCCGGGGGCTGCGGGCTGAGGTGGACGCCCAGAGTGCACCCCACAGAGGCCCGGCGCATGTTGGAGGAGCACCAGGGGCGCAGGGTGGGTGGCCGGGACCCTGGGCCTTTCCTGGGGTCTCACCTCCTCTCCGTCCACTCCCTTCCGGGGCCTCTCCCCGGCCCCTGCCTCTGCTGGGCCCCGCTTCTACCCCACCCCTCAGCGGTCTCCCACCTCCCCTCCTGCCCACTGGGCGGGTGCCGTCCAGCCCTGACGGCCTCAGCCTCTGGGACCTCAGTCCAGTCCTGTTACAGGCTGAGCTGGACTCCCGAACAGGCAGCATAGGCCTGGCCTGGAGCGCGGGGCAGCAGCTGCTCACAGCTGGGCACCTATCCGACCCTGACCTTCGCCAGGCCCTGGCTGGCTTAGACCAGGAGCTGAACGGCCTGGAAGGGACCTGGCAGGAGCACCAGCTTCGGCTGCAGCAGGCTTTGGAGCTACAGGTAGGCACCTCCATCGTGCCCCCGCACTAACCACCCCCACCCCTGGTCAAAGCCAAAGCCAAAGCCAGAGAGGCTGCTACGCCAGGGCCCCTTCCCACCACTCACCACCCAGCTTGCCGACAAGCCTTGCCTGCTGTGGACCCATTTGGCTGAGCCAGGCCCCGGGTCCCTGGTTTCGCACCACCTGCCGGGCCCTGTGCTCACTTCCTCTTGGCTTTTCCCTTCCTAACAGTTACTTCTGAGCTCTGTGGAGCAGGTGGAAAGGTGGCTCTGCAGCCAGGAAGGTGCCCAGCCAGTGAGGCTCTGGGGGGAGGTGCCTGGTAGGGATGGGGGAGGGTTTGCCGGAGCCGCCGGAGCCCCCCAGGCCGGGGGGCCCTCCCCTCCTCAGCCACGCCAGTCACTGCGCTCAGGTGCACTGGAGGGGGCCCCACCGGAACGCGGAGGGGGCTCAGAGTGTGGGTGTGTGGCCGCGCACCCATTCTTGCCTTCTTCCCACCCCCTCCCTGCTCTGCCCTCCCCACTTCCTCGCACCCAGAGGTTTGCTTTTCCAACCCGTCCCAGCCCCTGTGGCAGGTGAGCCTGGCTCCCGGGAAACCTCTGAGAAAGG
>PVKU01017292.1:0-11948 GCA_004027475.1 Anoura caudifer | reverse complement strand
CACAGCGCCTCCCCCTGCCACCACTTTGACTCTTAAATTCAAGTGTGGTGGCCGTCCCCTGGTCCCACCCTTAACCAGGGACAGGAAGGAAAAGCTTTTCTCTTCACTATCTTTGCGTGCTCAGTGCAGGGCCTCCTCCTGCTGCGTCTAGACGGAGGGTAGAGCACTGGCAAGGTACTAGTTTGGTTACCCGGGCAACAGGGCCTGGCGAGCTGTCTGGGTTGGTCCGTGGTTGCTCCTCTGGCCCTGTGGTCTGGCCCGGCAAGCTATTGGTATCAGAACCAAGGACATCAGGAGAAGTTTCTGTCAAATCGCGCGAAGACGGAGCTATGGGTTCCTACATACCGGTATCAGATGCTGTACTCAGTAGAGTCCTCATTTAACCTGGGGGAATTTTTAAATTGTCATTTTCCCTCTCGGTATGGTTTTTTTTTTTTTTTTTTGATTGTTTAACCCAAAAGTTATTGTCCAGTTGAATTTCCCAGCACCTTGTATGATAGGGTTTATAATACTGGTGCTGGGTATTGGGGCTGTAATAGCCTTTTAAAGCTCAGATCATCTTCTCTGAAAAGGAGCATATTCTTTTCAATGTCTCCCAGTTCCCGATAGCCCAGTGCAGGAATCCCCTCCACAGCGTCCCGATCAGCCCGTTAGCCTCTTGTTGAACACTCTCAGTGAAGGGGCACTCACGAGTTCTGAAGCTAGTCCTCTCTGTTGCAATGGCTCTAATTATTTGAATGTTTTTCCACAGAACACTCACATCGGTGTCCTTGACTCCTCAACCTTTTTTGCCTCAGTTCTGCTCTCTGAAACTATAAATATAGGTTACTCCCTTAAGTTAGAACTTTACAGTATTATAGAGAGTTTCCTTGTTCTCCCTAAATCTTCTCTTTTGTAGGTAAAACTTTTATCATTCATTTATTCAAAAAATGTGTGCTGACTATATGCGATGAGCAAATGCTAGATTAGATGCAGTGGGTGATGTAAAGAGGATTCAGACAATGATTTCTCATTGACTTTGCTTACAGAACTGACGACACATAGATCAGCTGCTTCTGGATGACCTGTCCTATCATTTGTTTCGGGTTTGAGAGCTCCTTGAGTGCTGCAGAGACCGTGGTTTCACCCAAATGCCCCAGATCCTGCTATTACACACGTAAGAGAATAGTCAATAAATGTGTTCTAACTTTTCTCCATTCCTCTAAACCGAGGCCCTCGAAACCTGATCATAGTGTTATGCCCTTAGTTTGAAAGCACAGTGGAAGCCTTATACTGCCTGATCGGACGCTGACTTGGTGTGGAGGCTCGCAAATCCTTGGCCCACATAGACGGCTGTCTAAGATTTGATCTCACATGTTTTATTTTATTTATTTTATTTTAATCCTCACTCAGGATATGTTTTTATTGATTTTCGAGAAAGAGGAAAGGAGACAGAGACATCTATGTGAGAGAGAAACATTGACGGGTTGCCTCCTGCATGCGCCCAGACCAAGGATCAAACCTCCAAACCTTTTGATGTGTGGGATGACACTTCAACCAACTGAGCCATCCAGCCAAGGCACACACGGTGTTATTTCATTTAAACTGCCCAACAACTATGACAGGTAGAAACTGTTCTGCCCAAATTTAAGATGAGAAAACAGATAGACATAGGAGAGTTAGAATGATTAAAGGCACGGGTGTGCTCTACTACGTTTGTGACCCTTTCTGAGATAGGAACCCTAGCTGCTGTTTTCCCACCATTTTCAAATTTTGTGCCTGAGATTTTGATCCTGATGTGGAGCTATACCTTTATCCTTGTAAAATTATATCTTGTTAGTTTTGGCCCATACTTCTAGCCTGTTAAGTTCTTCTGGAATCGTAATATAGTTATTTTTACCATCTTAGCTATTCCTTTCAGTTTGTGTACTTATTACTAATGTGCTAATTTTATTTTAAAATATACTTTTTTGATGAGAAGAGGTGATGGTCCAAAGGCACAGAACTGTGTCATCCTATGAGAAACCTTGCTCCAGGATGACCTTGACCCTCTCATCAGTACTGTTGTGGGTGCACTTGTACAAGTGTTTTATTATGTGGTCCACGTTTTTCTATTTTGAACAAAAAGATAACATGGAAAACTTTGCCAAATTAAAGTGTATTCTGTTTTATTTTATTTTATTTTTAATTATATTTCATTGATTATGCTATTACAGTTGTCCCATTTCTCCCCCGTCATTCCCCTCCACCCTGCACACCCCTCCCACCCACATTCCCCCCTTTAGTTCATGTCCATGTGTCGTAAGTTCTTTAGCTTCTACATTTCCCACACTATTCTTGCCCTCCCCCTGTCTATTTTCTACCCACCGTCTATGCTACCTATTCTCTGTACCTTTTCCTCCTCTCTCCTCCCCCCAACTCCCCTGTTGCTAACCCTCCATGTGATCTCCATTTCTGTGTTTCTGTTCCTGTTCTAGCTGTTTGCTTAGTTTGCTTTTGTTTTAGGTGTGGTTGTTAGTATCTGTGAGTTTGCTGTCATTTTAGTGTCATATTTTTTATCTTCTTTTTCTTAGATAAGTTCCTTTAACATTTCATATAATAAGGGCTTGGTGATGATGAACTCCTTTAACTTGACCTTATCTGAGAAGCGCTTTATCTTCCCCTCCACTCTAATGAAAGCTTTGCTGGATAGAGCAATCTTGGATGTAGGTCCTTGCCTTTCATGACTTGGAATACTTCTTTCTAGCCCCTTCTTGCCTGTGAAGTCTCTTTTGAGAAATCAGCTGACAGTCTGATGGGTACTCCTTTGTAGGTGACTGTGCCCTTATCCCTTGCTGCTTCTAGAATTCTCTCTTTCATTTTAATCTTGGCTAATGTAATTCTGATATGCCTTGATGTGTTCCTCCTTGGGTCCACCTTCTTTGGGAGTCTCTGAGCTTCCTGGACTTCCTGGAAGTCTATTTCCTTTGCCAGATTGGTGAAGTTCTCCTTTATTATTTGTTCAAATAAGTTTTCCACTTGTTGCTCTTCTTCTTCCCCTTCTGGTACCCCTATAATTCGGATGTTGGGATGTTTAAAGATGACCTTGAGGTTCCTATTTTTTTGAATTCTTGTTTCTTCATTCTTTTCTGATTGGATGTTTGTTTCTTCCTTCTGGTCCACTCCATTGATTTGAGTCCCAGTTTTCCTCCCATCACTATTGGTTCCCTATGCATTTTCCTTTATTTCACTTATTGTAGCCTTCATTTGTTCATCTAATTTGTGACCAAAATCAACAAATTCTGTGAGCATCCTGATCACCAGTGTTTTGAACTGTGCATCTGATAGGTTGGCTATATCTTGGTTGCTTAGATGAATTGGTTCTGGGGCTTTGATCTGTTCTCCCGTTGGAGCCTTTTTTTTTTTTTTTTTTTTTTTTTTTTTTTTTTTTTTTTTTTTTTTTTTTTTTTTTTTTTTTTTTTTTTTTTTTTTTTGGTCTTTTCACGGCTGTTACATAGTGAGGGGTGGAGCCTTAGGTATTCCCTGGGGCAGGGCAGCCCAGTTGCTGGTTGTGGCGCTGTATGTGGGGGCGTGGTCTCAGTGTTTTAGGTTTTATTTCCTGGCCCTGGGGCCTTGGGTTTCGAGTTCTGTCTTGTTCCCGGTTTTCACCTGGATTATCTGCGCATGAATGTGGGACTGAACGGTGTGCCAGCGCCTTGTGCCTGGGGTCCGCCAGCCACCACCTGTGTGCCTGGGGCCCGCCAGCCGCTGCTTCCTCCCGCTTTGATTCCACCCCTCTTATCAGTCCGGATGAATGGATGAAGGTTGTCAGACCTCTGTACAGTTCAATATTCCCTCAGTTCTGGTTGTTTTCTTGTTTCTAAATCCTTGTTGTCCTCAATTTCGGTTGTGCGAGTAGGCACAGTGTGTCCACCTATGCCTCCATCTTGTATTCTGTTTAAATCATATGTTTTCCTATATGAGTTATATTGTTTTCCAAATAATAAAAACATGGCACTTAGTTTTTTATTTGCTATCCCAGAGGATATGATTCAGTTCATACTATGGTTTAATGTAGGTATTAATGAATTAATGTGTGTAAGTTTTGTCATCTATTTCTCTCTCATGATAGTTTTCCTTTTTTTATTGCCTCCAAATGTTTCTATCTACTGTATGTTTTCAAATATAAGAGAAAAGGTTTAAGAGAAAAAGAAAGCCTAGATGCAAAATAATGTACTTTCCCAATAGAAACACTTACTCATTTCAATGTGTACATGCAAAACTTTAAAACTTGATTAAAAAATATATGAAGATACTCTATCAAATGGAGGATGGTGCTTAAGAGTTGAAGTAACAGGGTTTGCCTGTCTCTCTTTTTCTCTTGCCTTGGGCAATGTAGTTTAATTACAAACTTGCCTTTCATTTTGTTTGGTGTTTTTCAGCTATGCATGAAAAAAGTTAATCAAAAAATAAAATGAAAAACTGTGATGGCTAATCAAAGTCCCATGGATTTCTCTACTCTTGCCCAGCCTGTCTTTGGGGATGAGCTCCATGGTGCTACCTTTAGTGCATCCTTAGATGTGCATGTTAGTGTCTGTTGGCCTCTGCTTCTCTTAAAGAGAGAGAAAATAGTCTTTTAACTGTTGGGAGGTTTTGTAACCATAGAAGACACCAGACCAACAATCTCAGAAATGGCTAATATCTCTGTTTAGACTAGATAGAGAAAAGCAATTACTCTCCCCTCGTTGTCCTCTAGTGTTTTCGTAAGGGGTGAACTCTTTCCCTCTACCCACTTTAGGTTCACTGGCTGACAAAAGACAGATTAACAAGAGGAAAACAAGCATGTTTATTAACATGGGCATCATGACTCTACATGGGAATACTCGGTAATGAGTAACTCAAAGCGGTGGTTAGAGCTTGGGCTTATATAGCATCTTAACAAAAGAACTATAAATTTTTAGAGAAGTGACAAGACCAAGGAAAAGGACTTTGGAGTTTCTACGGTGGCAAATTGTAGAAAGGTTAATGTATGGAAGAACTAATGGACAATAAGGGATAGGTAGTAAAGTTTGTTATGTGAATTTCTCTGGTGCTGATAATGGCCTAGACTTGTCTTTGATAATCTCTCTCATTCCTGCCAGGGAGGGCAGGGGGTCACCTTTACAAACTGATACACTGCTTTTAAGCAAATAGAGGGAAGGGAGAATGCTTTCCTTGTGTTTGCTTCTTCTCAATTGCCTTTAGCTCAAAACAATCCTTATGACAAAGAGGCAAATTTTGGGGTGGCATACTCTGCTGTCCTCCAATTTGGAAGGACATTAGCTTAAAAAGATTGAGGATTAAAAGATCGTTGCCTTTGGATCCATATGTCTTCAACGAGAACCATCCTGGCTGTAGTTATGAGTGGGTTTTCCTCCAAGCCTGAAGTGTAATCTTAGTTCATTTCAAATCCCCTCCTTGACAACATTATTGCAAACCAAAATCAATGTGACAAAGTTGCTGACTTCAATAAATAGCGCAAAGTAAACCCGGTAAGATCACAGACCTGTTTTCTTCTTCTTTAGGAGAGAACAGAAAGTGTTAGAAGAGGGGTGGTAGATTGGTGAGGGTTTTTAAGAGTCCTGATATTGCATTAAAGGGTTGGTGGCAGTGGTAGTGGTCCAATGACGGACAAAAACAGCATGTTATTAATGCAAGTTTGTGGCGTTTTTAGCTGAGCCTGTCAGACAAAAGGGGATTTCTGGATGGTGTATGTCCATTGCTCCTCTGTCCTGAACAACTGTGCCATTTTCAGTTGTTTGAAGTGAGTGGTGTTGAGAAGCAACAGATGCTTGTTTCCTTCCATGCAGGCCGATGAAATTTGGAAATACGTGCTGAAAGAGAAAACATAGTTTTCTATGGCAATTTATCTCTAAGAAAAGACAACTTCCTGGGAAAGTGATAATGGTTGCTAAAACTTAACTGATAAAAATAATTCAGTTGCCCAAATTTGGGCTGAGATGCTGCAGCTGGCTCAGTAGAGTGGCAAGGGACCATCAGTCTGGTTTGGAGAGAGGTGACATGCTTGGGAATCATGTGGCTATAGCCTCCTTTTACTGATGCTGGATATGATCAAAGAGTCCTGGGGACTTCAGAGTACTATATACCATTCACATAACACAGCATTGTGTAAGTCTCATAAAGTTTTCTTTTAATGCTACTTAAATTTGCTTTCATAATATCCTGAATAAAATGAAAAATATGTTATTGTACTCCATGTTATGATCATAATGTCTTAGTCATACAGTCCTCTTTTTATAGATATTAGGGTTCTTAATATGAAATTTTCAGTGTATTGGTGTGTCCTTTACTATTAGTCTTTGAATTTTCCATTTGAGGGACTGTGGTGCTTAGCACTGTAACTGCAATTCAGGAGGCATTCAATGTGTGTAAACTGCATGAGTTGATGAAGCTTTCCAGGGGAAGTAAAAGTCTTCAGCCTGGAGAAGGTTAACATGATTGGAAGTAGGTAGAGGATGACTTCAAGGAAGTTAGTTGAAATGACATTTTGGGGTAATAAAAAGCCACTTGAAATAATTCTGAGCTGAGCATGGGTAAGCTAGTAAATTTTTTGTGATATTAATCAATTTTGTTAAGGACTAGTAACAGAATATATATAAAATAATTCATTACAAGCAAAAGTACTTAGCAATGTGCTTAAGTGTATTTGGCAAGTCAGTGTCGATTTATGGCTAGACAGCAAAATTTCTCTATCTGCCTCTAACTAGGCCATCTCTGTGATTCACCTTGGAGAAATCTAATTACCCTTGAATATTTGATGTTTAATGTGTCAACATAAGCATTTTCTCAACCTGGCTTCATGGAGATATGGTAGCTGTGCTCAACAAAGATAACATTTTTCTGTAAAAATGTTAAAAGCCATGGTCTACTTCCTTAGTTTTGTATCTCCCATTGCAATTTTGTTACTTTCAGATTGTTGTCCAGATGGATCACATCCAATAATAGGGAGAGGGGTGTGAGGTCAGGGGGTAGAGGTGAATGCAAGGAAGAAATGAGCTCATATTTCTGAAACTTTAGAATAATGTCTGCTACATAGTTAGACTTTAATAATTGTTAACTGTAATTCATCTCTTCCATACTTCTCATGCAGAATATAAGGGAGTTATTTTATAGGCTTCATTCAAAGTCAGTCAGGATGAATACAGAGCTTTACATCTTTTCAGTCCAAGATTGTAATTTGTTCTGGGGATTCTGGTGAGTGAAGGTCAAAATTCTCCAAAATGGGAAGAAGGGATCGGGAGCATCAAATAATCAAGAAGAAGCAGTAGCTTCTGTCAATAAAACCTATACCAGTTTTTGTCTTGTTTATTTTTACAGAATGCTGCAATGCAGGGCTCTTCAAATTTGTTTGGTATAAACTACATTTTCTTTGGCATAAGCATTTATTTTCAAATACTAACAAGCTTTTTGAACATCTATTAAAAGTCAGGGTTTTTTTTTTTGTTAAGTCTAGTACATATTAGCAATTTTTGGAGACAATATAGTTTAAGCAGGAGCAAAAGTGCCATTGTTTGCCTTTAACTGAGGCATGGGAAGGTGTGTGTGTCTTTAGAGTAAGGGTTGTGTTTATACATTATGCCAACTAAAAGAAGAGGCAGCAGGATTGGACAGGAATTGGATCATTAGAATGAGGCTATATTAAGCTTATTATTTCATATCTAGCTTCTTATGATGTTGATTATAATCTGATAGCTATAGAACCAGTCTTACCTATCCATTTGCTCATTCAGTCATCTATTGATTCATCATTCATTTAAGGAAGTGCCTGGGACAGTTCCAGGTACTTGAGATACAGCAATGAACAAATAGAAAAAGATTCTGTGGCTTACATTTTAATATGGGAAGACAGGAAATAAGTGTAAGTGGATTAAATAGAACATTGGTATGTGATAATGGCTATGGAAAACAAAAAGGTAGACCAAGGTTAAGGGGGGATCAGAAACACATGATCAGGGTAGGATGGTTATGGTGGGATTCACTGAAAAGGTGAGAACTGAGGAAGCTTGAAGGAGATGAGGAAAATGGTTGTGCAGATATAGGAAGGCAAAAGAAGAGCGAGGGCCAAGGTTATGCCTGCCATGTTTGGTACAAGAAGAAGGTCTGTATAACTGGAGTGGAGTGAGCAAGGGGGAGAGTAGTGGACGGTGAAATCAGAGGGGTTATGAAGGCCAGATGATGTAAACGTGTAAGCCATTGTGAAAACTTTGATGGTCCTATGAGGGCTTGAGTTAGTGTTTGAGGAAGACCACTGTGACTTCTATGTTGATTCTAAGGGACAAAGATAGAAGCAGGGCGGGCGGTAGAGGAGACCTGTTAGAAGCTACAGCAGCTCCAAGAGAGGGAGGGCAGAGGGGTAGGAAGTAATTCAATTCTGATACATAGTTAATCTAGAGCCAATGTCCTGATGGATGAGATATAGGGAATGGAGGAAATAAATGGACCAAGAATACTACCTAAGTTTTTTGACAGAGCACCTGAAAAATGGAGCTTTATCAACTTAACTGCTTGTGTTATGTTTGGGCAAGAACATCACAATTCTTTTAGAGGTCAATTAGCCATCTGGATATTCCAATCCTGAGTTCAAGAAAGAGCTCTTGGCCACAGTTATAATTGTTTTGGGCACATACATGGAATGTAAAACCATGAGGTTGGATAAGATCAGTGAGGGAGTTAGTGCGCATAGAGAAGACCAACAACTCAGCGCTGGGGGTACTCCAGTATCAAGGGGTTGAGGTGAGGAAGAGAAACCAGCAAAGAAAAATGAGTGGCCAGTGATAAGTAGGTGAGTCATAGATGCCCAAAGAAAAAAATGTATACATAAAGGATTTACCAAATATATCGAATATTGGTAACGGGTCAAGTAAGATGAGGTGTAACATTTGAGCTACTAGATTTAACTCCGAAAATCATCTGGAACTGTGATGCGAGCAGGGTGTCACTGGATGTGTGGGAGTGAAAGCCTAGAGTGGGTAAGTGGAGGATTGAAGAAGATGAGTCGGAGACAGCAAGTAGACTAGTAGTTAAGGCTGGTCTTCCAAATGGAATTTTAGCACCTCTCTCCGCAAGAAAACCTCCATTGGCCTATTATTGTGCCCAAAGTACCAACGTTATAATTTTCTTACTTCCCTGTAGGAGAGCCTTTGTATTCAACACTGAAAATGTCAATATTCCGAAACTGGTATCTCAAAGTTATTAACATTGTGTTATAAATATGTCTGTTTGGAAGCGATCTTTGGTGACAATGAGATTCTGGAATTTCAAAGCTGTAAGGGATCCTAGACATGACATAGCCCAATTCCTGTTAACCGAAGTACATAGAGGGAAAGTGACTTGTCCAAGATCACATATTGGGTGGATAACAGAGCTGACTGGGAACCTGAACTCCTATTCTAGTGCCTTTTCAACTGTACAATATTTTCTCTTGGTTTTAATTCAACGTGTATGTAGGGAATGTAAAGACTTGAGGAGGTGCTAGGTAAATGTCTGTTGAGAGAGAGAGAGAGAGAGAGAGAGAGAGAGAGAGAGAGAGAGAGAGAGAGAGAGAGAGAGAACTAATAAGTGAGTAAAGACAAAACAAAGCTTGAATTATATGGAAAAGACAGCGGAGGGTCCGTAAGGCTGGCGGTTGGAGATTTGCTCCGGGATGCCACAGGAAAGCCAGGGTGAAAAACTCTAACAGCTGAGTGAACGATAAATGAGAACTGTGGGCTGCAGTGTGAGGTACGTTGGTTTTTTGTTTTGTTTTTGTTTTTGTTTTTTCCCACTTTGAAAGCATCGGGACTGTTTAAAGTTGTTTTAAAAGTAAATGCAAACTGTTAATTGGGGTTAATGGAAGGAACTGAAGATGGAGAAGCTCTTTGCTAGCGAGAATTGGAATGATTGAATTTTTTTTTAAATCCTCACTGACAACTACTGACTTGGTGGCAGCAGGTTTACAACTCCCTGAAAATAAGCAGATAGAAGAGGTTTCAACCTGCTGGAACTTTTATTATATGCTTGACTGATTCCTGGAACAAAAGAAAGCAGTGCATGATTGTTGAGGAAAGTATAAGATAAACAAAGCATATGTTTTCTAACATCTACTGACTATCATCTGATAGTTGTGTTGTATCGGTCTCTGCTCATTTTAAGGTTAGGTGATAAAGATGACTTCAGTGGTTCTTAAGTTTAGTACATAAATAAATGATGTTAAGACTCCACTTTAACTTATGCTTCTCAATTTTTCATACATATTTGCTGCTTTTCTTTCGGAAAGGAAAATGCACGTTACTTGTTTTCTTGGAAACACTCCATCCTTTTTTATGCTCTTACTTTCTCTTTTGAAAGATCCCCCTCACGCTGCATAAATAGAAATGTCCCCGAGATTCATTTGATTTCATGGATGGCAGAGTACTCATTTCAAATATCTTTGGGAGAACCAGATAAAATAGCTATACTATACTGCGTTACCTGATTTAGTGCTGAGGACTGTTAGAGAACTAGATGGCTGTGGGAAATTGTAATGGGAAATTCAAGTTAGTTTTCACTTTAAGTTCAGCGCCTTGAATCCAGTGGAGTTGAGGGGAGTCAAAAGTTATTACTATCTGATTTGACTGTTCACCATTCCAAGTGAAATAAGTGAGTTGTGCTTCTGTTTTGCTGGTAGTAAGGAAAATGCTTCTATCACCTTGGTGCTAAATGGCTATTCTTGAGCATTGTCAGCAGAGAACTGGCTGGAAAAGGTGACTTGTTCTTTCTTTCTTGGAGCCATTATTTGTCAGGGTGAAGGCATATTGGCGAAGCAGTTGGGGGAATCTTACGCCTCTGTTTATTGGGCTGTGTCTGTTCTTGGGAGAAAAAGAAGCTATCCATTTTCAAAGCTGTCAGTCCAGTACCCCCAGCCACCATAAAAGCCACTTCAATTTATTTCTCCAGTTCTTTACACTTTGCAGAGAGTTTATTGTAAAGATGTATTAACCAGTAAGGTGCCTTTAAGATAAATTGCACTCAACTTTGGGAAGAGATAGCAACTTTTGCAGGGGTGCCAATGGTGTTTTAAGGAGGAAAAAAAAAAAAGGTAGTAGTGCTTAACGCTGCTAGAAGCATCATTATGTTTAACTCAATCATTCTTTTTATTTCTATTAGCATGAATTTTCCATCTCTTACTCACTCCTCTCACCAGCTCCCTTCCTTTCAAATTTAACTTTGTTTCTTCTTATTCATTCTTGCCTTGCTTTTATTATTATTTTTGTTTCTGTTCCTCTGATTTTTCCCACCTACAACAAAGAAGGAGGCATTCATGGAACACTTTTGGACGTTTTCCTCTGTCTATGTTCCATCATAGCCAGGGCGGGCTAGCATTCCCAGAGCAAGGACATAACCCTGACCTTACTAGCTAGTATTAGTTGATGTCCCTTGGCTTCAAGCTGTTTACACACAGTTCCAAGAGAAACTGAGTGGGGCCAGTTTCCCTTGGCAGCTAACCCTAAGCTTGATGCCAAGAGGAAAATGACAGTGTTTAGTCCCCTTTACTTTGCAAGCACTGGAGCCATTCATGTTAAGTCTTATTAAGTTTAAATGAGCCTTTGACAGTGTCCTAGGTACAGACCGTATTCCGAGATCTGCCTGACTCATGCCTCCAGCCTAGAGAGTTACTAGTGTCGGAAATTCAGGGTGAAAGTCCCTGGGGAAGTGCTGCCATTCCTGAGGAACTGCGGTGATAATATAGTCAATGACCAATGTCTCTTTTTGTCAGGTAGAGTGCAGTAAAAAGAGAAAAAAGTTATTGTGTGTTTTGACAAAAATTTTCAGTCTGCTGCTTTAAAAATGGTGGATAAATTAAAAAATGACACAAATACGTCTAGGTGACTTTAACAGTTGACTGGTGAGCAATAATTATACATCAGGCCTGGAATTAGGCTTCTTTCTTGTTTATACATGTGCTCTGAGGC
>PVKU01017291.1:0-11950 GCA_004027475.1 Anoura caudifer | reverse complement strand
AGTCCTCTGAAATTTGTTAAAACTGGCCTTAGGACTGGATGTCCCTTTGAAAAATGTCCCAAGTGTGGCCCTCTGCTGCCATGTCATGTGTCACCTGGAAATAACAGCTTCGTGCAGGCCAGCAGGAGAAGTCATTGGCTCTAGTGAATTATCTACTAAGGGTTCATGGAATGTTATTTGAGACGTGTCTTTCATTGCATTGAAATGAAAGGACGTTCTAGTTACCCTCTGTTCTTGACTTG
Organism: Anoura caudifer; assembly: GCA_004027475.1. NCBI lineage: Eukaryota > Metazoa > Chordata > Mammalia > Chiroptera > Phyllostomidae > Anoura > Anoura caudifer. The sequence goes on along the minus strand of PVKU01017291.1, from coordinate 11,708 downwards.
TACATTAGCAGCCTTGAGGGTGACACATGAATGTTTTATAATTTCAGTCCTGAAATTTGAAGTTTGTTGAAAACGGATGGATGGTACAATATGGTCATTTCCAAAGTGTTCTAAGTGTGCATACTGCTGCCCTCTCGTGGGCATTCGTGGGAATGACACCTTAGTGCTGGTCGGCAGGAAACGTGGTGGATTCCGGTGGAATATCAACGACTGTGGATTGCAATGTAGTTTAGAAGTGCATTTCGTAACTTTTAAATGTAAGGACCTATTAATTACTGTTTATTCCCAATTTCTACATTAACACCAACAACAGCAAGAATTATACTCTATGTAATTTTAGTTCTTTGTAATTTGTTTAATCTTGCTTTATGGCTCATTATGGTCACTCAGCAAAATGTCCTAAGTGTGGCTCTCTTCCTGTCTCAAGTGCTTCTTGGGAAGAACACCTTAGTGCAGGCCAGCAGGAAAGGTTGTCAGCTGCAGCGAATGATCTGAGAATGTTGATTGGAATGGCACTTAGTCATGGATGCTATTACTTTCATATAAACGGACTTTGTAGTTCATTTTTCCTTCTCTCCCCCACATACAACGGCAGTGTCTTTACATCAGGTAATTAGGCACCTCTTGTGGGCCAGACCTGTAGTCATGTTTCAGCCATGTCCATGTTTTTGTGGTCCAATGTCCCGTGTGTGTCGACATCCTGTCAGCATCGATGCCCCTCCCGTATATACATCCTCGCCATGCTGACGTCCCAGCCTTGCCGAAATTATGAGTGTGTCTTGGTCCCCTCAGCCTTGATGTCCTGGCCCTGCTGCCATCCTGTCTGTTTGTGTCCCTTCCACATCCCTGTCCTGTCTGTGTTGATGTGGAGGTCGTGCTGCTGTGTTGCCTGCATGTCAACATCCCATCTGCCTCGATGTCCTGACTGTGTCGCTGTGCCACCTGCATGGATTTCTTGGCTGTGCCACTTTCCTACCTTTGTCGATGTCCTAGTTCCCTGGGTGTCCCAGCCGCACTTCTGCAGTGTCTGAGGCGATGACTTGACGAAGTCCATATGTGAGCTGCGCCGCTGTCCTTTCTGTGTAGATGTCTTGGCCGTGTTCATGTCCTGTTGTGTCAGTGTCCTGGCTGTGCCTTTGTCCTCCTGCATCGATGCACCGGCTCACTGATGTCTCAACTGTTTCAAACGTGGCCATATCCCGGCCACCTGATGTACCGGCAGCACTGAGGTCCTGACTGTGTCATTGTCCCACCCGTGTGGCTGTGGCTCACCTCCTGGTTGTGACTTTACGGTCACCTGACCTGCATTCGCAGGCCCCGCTTTGCTCCGCCGGCTGCAGGCAGAGACAGATGGTCTGCACTTAGGGATGCTCAGCCCTTTGACCCCCTGTGTTCGATATGAGTTCCTCCTGGGAGCTGGTCACTCTCTCAGGCTGTGGCTGCTGATGTTGCCACAAGATGTAACAATTGTAGCAAAGCAACCTATTCTCAACTGAATGGTTATGTTGATGAAATTTGGAAGAGTTTATTAATTTAGCTTGTGTCCTGTAGTTTGGGATTGTGTAACAAACATTAACATTCCATGAACGCTGCACTTTTCATAAATGTCCTGTCTATCAACCATTGTACCTCTATAAGACCCTGTTTCCCCACACTCCCAAAGGTCCTATCTACTTGGTATCTCCTCATTGTCTGGTATTCATTTGTACTCATGCATGTATTAAATGTTGAATATCTTGTATTGATCTGATCATGTTATTTATTTATTTATTTTATTAACCCACAGGTGTTAGAGCTGACAAGGTTTGTGGAAAATAATCAGTTTTAAATCCCTCACAGTTTTGAAAAGCCGGCAGTGTGGAATGAATGCTGAGACAGTGTGAACTCCTGAGCCTCTTGCAGCTGAGAGATCATGGACGTCTGCCCTCCAAGGTCAGTATCCTTTTTGTTCACTCTGTGTTTTGGCCTATTGCTGCTGGGTTTGGTAAAATTTTGAAGTTTGCATTTGGAGAGATGGGTTTTATCTTATTGAATCACAGGGTTCTTTACAATGGACAGATCTGGTTCAGCTCCTGCCTCTGGCCTCTGGCAACAGGGGCCTGATGTCTGGCTCCAGCTCCAAATTCTGGCCATGGCATCCTGGTTATAGATCTGCATCCTGTGTCCAGGGTCTGTGCTTCAGAATCAAAATGGATTGGGTTGTGTGTCTGCAGTCTTGCACCTCTTAGGATGTGGCAGTGTGTCCTGGATTCACATGCGAGGTCATGTGCAGATGAAGCTTTTGGTTTTGGTGCATGGAATCTGGCACTTGAAGGATCTTATGTCAATCCGTTGGCATCTGGTCTGTGGCCTTGGGACCTCATGGTCTGGCTCGGGTGAGGGCACACAGCTTTGGGTTTGGGGCTTTGGGCCTGGAATCCTGGTTTTGGTTTAGGTCTGCTCCAGCGTCCAGGTTGTGGAGTTAAAGGTCTGTGTTCAGGATCCTGAGTTTGGCTCTGGTGTGTGGTGTCTGTTAACAGATGATCATTGTGTGAAATTCAATGCTAATATGAGTCCCCAAGTGTATGGAGTTGAGTCAGGTTAATAAAAAAATGCAGGAAAATTCCTTGGTAATGGAATGGGAAAACTGAGCTTCTTAGCTAAATAAGGCCCAGCAATTTATAGCTGGGTAATAAATCTGAGGATCTTAACTTCCTTAACCAAGGACTTTTGACAGCAAATGGTCCAGACATTCCAGACCATGCAGGGGAGGACCCCCTCAGTCCCAGCCCTTCTCTGGTGACTTTTCTGAAGGAGAAATTCACCAGAGAAGGACCCTGATTGCTCTGTGTGCTGGCTTTGTTGCATCAGCACCTCAAAGGGCACCCCTGGAAAGCTGAGTGTTCTGTGCAGATGACTCTTGTAAGACCTCCTCCAAAGTCCTCAACATTAGAAACCAGGTAAAACCCTGAAGACAAAGGACCCAGCATGCACTGTTCGTTGAGCACACATGCGCCTTCCCTTCTCTTGTTTGCTGCGTATCTTCGCTTTGTTTCTCCTCGTCTCCAAAGGTCCCTGGGACTTGCAGCCAGGGGAGCAGTGGGCAGTGGCAGCTCGTCCAGGGCTCACCCCCTGGTGCTGTCTCCAAGGACCTTCTTTGTGTCTAACTTTTCTGTTTCCGAAGAAGCAGCTCCGCCCATGGTCACTCTTGTTGCTGTGATTGTGCCTCTTTTATCTGAAGCCCTTTGTTTCACCTTCCTTGGATTTAATATATAAACCCTCAAAATTCCCTAGTTTTGTGTTGTGATATTTTTACTGCAGGAAGTCAAGAATCTATACACACGAGTGTTTGCCAGAGCAAACCTGCCTTGGGTCCAGTACCTTTTCAGTGATAGAATAACCCAATTTTGTATATTCATTTACTTGTGGATGGACATTTGAATGCTGTCTACCTTTCAGTTCTTGTTAACCTTGCTGTTATGAACAATCCTGTATTGTTATAACCAACAGAAATTATCGTGTTTGTTATATCAGCTGTCTTTAGTTTCTCAGGTGTGTATTTCAAAGTAGAGTTGAACACAGTAGGGTATTTGTTTTGAGGACATAGCAACCAGTTTATACAAGGTCTGCCATATTTTACATTTACAAAGGAAATGGTCATTTGAATTTTTGTTTGTGATTGTAAACATTTCTCAGTTTTGCTTTCTCATTCTAGCCTTTGTAGTTGTGGAAGGGGTATCGCACCGATTTAAGCAATTGAACATTTTCCTCTCCTTTTTAATTTTCCTACTCATGTGAATGTGTTCTCTTTGGAAGGGAGTATTTAAGTTCTTTAAAAATGTTGATGTTGGTCTTGCTTTTGTGGCTCAGTGGACTGAGTGCTGGCCTGTGAACGAAAGGGTCACCAGTTTGATTCCCAGTCAGGGCACAGTCAGTTGTTTGTTGTGGAATAAAGTCTGATGCAAAGTATAATGTGGAACCATTTACTTCAAATCCATGGGAGGTCTTCTTACTGTTGAAATAGGTTCTCCTGATGCCTAGAATTTTTTAATCCGGAGGACATCCCATCTACTCATGACTTTAATTGGTTTCGATTTCAAAGCGTGTGCCTCGTTATGCCAGCAGCAGCCTCATGTATCTCATGTCTAATGTGCATCATCATTGCATCATTTGTTTGATGTAATATAGCTTTTTTTTTAACAGGAACCTGCTTTATGGTTGTAGACATGAGATGATTACATTTCAAGGGTTTACAGATTCAAATAGGAGGACACGCTGTTCTCTGTGGTGTGATGTCCAGAGTCAAGCATGTGGAGTCAGGGACAGGCTTTGAACACCCATTCTGGTATCTGGTGCGTGGCATAGTTCGGGGTTAGGGTTGGGGCTGGGGTTGTGGTGGTTACCATGACTTGTCTTTAACTTCATTTGAAACCATCATGTTGGACTGTATCGTGATGGGTGTTCCATCAGTGTGAAAAAAATCTCACAAGTGGTGAGTGTATGGTTGGCCATTTTCACAGTGAAGATGCATGAACACAAGCAACATATTTGGTGTTTTTGGCTTTGTCATGTCAAACAAGATACAAGTGCAACTGTAAGGCAGGAAAAGATCAGTGGTGTGTGTGGAAAAGATGCTGTGACTGATGGAACGTGTCTGAAGTGGATTGCGAAGTTTCATGCTGGAGATTTCTCCCCCAGGCAGGCAGACCAGGTGCCGTGGAGAGCCCTGAATGGCAGATGTTCACTGAGGACAGACCATGTCATGGCAGGTGGGAGACAGGCAACATGTTCAACATATCCTAAACAGGTTCAAAAATCATTTGCACCAGCTTGGTTACGTTAATCGCTTTGCCATTTGGGCTCCACAGGAGTTAAGCGGGATAGTGGGGGATCCTTCATGAGTGGATTTGCACAGTGGTTCTCCACTAAAACATAAGGAAAATGTGCCATTTCCATGCAGATTGTATGTGTAGGGAGAGGATGAATGTTTGCTATCTGAGAATAATGTGGAACGGGAGAGACTGAGGGCAAAGAAAGGAACCACCACTCACCCCTCCAAAGGGCGGTCTTCATCCAAAGGAGGTGAGGGTGCCCTTGTGGTGAATTCGGGAGGGAGTCCTGCAGTAGGAGCTGGTTCCGGAAAGCCAGCAGGTTACTGGCAGCAGGTACTGCTCCCGGTCATCCCAACTGAAAGCTCCGCCCGAGGGAAAGAGTCTGGCCTGTGTCAGTCAAAGATGTGGAAGGTTAGGATTAGGTGACAGAGCACATTTCTGTTTGGTGACCAGGGAGAACGGTTGCAGCCTGGCTGCGCAGTCCGGACTCCTCCACAGTGCTCAGAGACCTTGCTGCTTCCCATGACCATTTAGTTCATCTCTCTGAAATTTTCTTTAAGGAGAGAAATTTTCATTCCCTGGAACACTGCAGAAGGCACTGGGAAGAGTTGTTTGTGCTGAAAGATGACAAAGTTGTGGGACTATGGAATTGGTGAGATTACCCGAAAGCTGGTAGAGGGCCGTGGAAGAAAATGGTGACAACCTTGTGCAGTCAACATGTTTGAGGGAAAATGAAAAGTGTGCCTGTGATCGAATGTCATGGTACAAAGCCAACGAGTCTTTCTGCCAAACCATTAACAGGATTTGCCCTGCCTCTGTCGTTGTCTTCTGTCATCTTGTGGTCATTTTGGGGATGACACCTTAGTGCAGGTCAGCAGGAAAAGTGGTTGATTCCAGTCTAATTACAATGACTTTTCATGGCAGTGGTATTTACAAGTGCATTTGCGATCATCTAAATCTCAGCACTGTCTGGTCACTTTGTGATTGGTTTGTAAGTTAAGGGAAGGGGAGCGATGAACGTGGTTTATCTGACCTTTGTTGGAAGCGGCTTTGTAGTGTAGTAGAGTCAGGTTTTGTCAAGTGGCAGGTGTGTTTGAAGATGATTTGTCATTGCTTTGTCTCCTGCAGCTTCCTCGTGTTATGTGAAGGTAAAATTTATATATAATGCTGCCCCAAGAGATACAAAAGAAAGCGAAGTAAAATATCAGCGCTATTATTGTACGTATTGCCCTTCCAGACATCTGTACAGTCTCATTTTTTCGCTTTGCCTAGAGTACATTTACCTTTTTAGATGCCTCGTATGGGCAGAAAACTTGTACATTTCCAGCTTCTGCTTCTAATGTGTGCATTCAACGGTGAAGCTCTCTCTCTCAGGTTTTGGGTCGTAGCATGTTTAGCCTTGTTCTGGTCACATTATTTTTTAATGGTAACGGTGACTCATTTTGGAGCTTCTGTAGGAGTGTATTTCAGAAATCCCGAACAACAGAACGTTCTCCTCCATCCTGTGTGAGTGCCAGCATAAGGGCCAGGAGAGCCAAAATACAGTGTAGAGGGTTTGGAGGCAGCGCTGCTTGTTGAACCTTGAGTTCAGTCAGGGTGGCCGAAAAGTCCGTTTGGCCAAAAAGTTGATTTGGTCCCCAGCCTCACTTCCACTGTTGCCCCCCACCCCCATCACCTGGCTCCAGTCACTTATGCTTGCCTTTAACGTCATTTGAAACTGTTTTGTTAGAATGTGTCCTAGCAGCCATCCTATCAGCGTCCAATAAGAAAACCTCATCACCACCGGAGATTGTGGGTGTGGCGCTCTTCACACTGAAGACTCATGACCATGAGCAACATTTCCAGCTCTTTTGGCTTTGTCATTTCAAGAAAGGTAAAGGTGCAACTGTAAGGTAAGAAAAGGTTTGTGGTGTGTGGAGACATTGCTGCGAGTGACGGAACGTGTCCGAAGCGGATGGCAAGTTTCGTGCTGGGGATTTTTCACGCTCAGTTGCCCCGCCGGTAGGCAGATGGGTAGCAGTGGAGAGTCATCCAGAGCGGACCTTCACTGACTAATACACCATGTTATGGCACATGGGAGACAGGCGACATACTGAAAGTATTCTAATCTAGCATGGAAAATCATTTGCATCAGCGTGGTTCCATGAATCGCTTTAACACTTTGGTTGCAGAGAAGTTAAGTGGAGTGGTAGGGGACCCCTCCTGATCACATGTGTAGAAGTGATTCTCTAGTGAAAGGTAAGGGAATTCTTCCATTTCCAAGGCCAACTTGTTGGTTGGGGTGGGGAAGTGAATGGTTTGTATTTGAGAACAATGTGGAACAGGAGAGATTCTGGGCAAACCAAGGAACCACCACCAGCAGCCTCTCCAAAGGGCAGCGTTCACCCATGGGAGGTCATGGTCACTGCGGTGGATTCGGGAGGGAGTCCTGCAGTGGGAGCTCCTGGGGAAAGCAGCGGGTTACTGGCAACATGTACTGCTCCCCTTTGGACCCACTGAAAGCACCATCCAAGCAAGAGAGCCTGGAATCTTTCAGGAGAAGACACGTGAGCTTCAGGATAAGGGGAAGAGTGCATGTTTCTCTTTCTTACCACGGAACAACGATTTCAGCCTGGCCGCACTGTCCTGTTCCATCCACAGTACTCACCAGATCCTGCCCCTTCGCATGGCCTTTGAGTTTGGTCTCTCCGAATGCCTTGGCGGAGAGAAATGCCCATTCCCTGCAACCGGAAGATGTCTGTGCTCGGAAAGATAACAATGTTGTGGGACGATGGGAACGTTGCAACCGCCTGAAAGGTGGCGGAAGGCAGTGGAAGAAAACAGCGAGGCTGTTTTCCAGTCACACTGTCGGAGGTGGGGGAGGGGGGAATGAAAAGTGTGTCTGTCATTGCATGTCAGGCTACCAAAGCAAGGAACCTTTCAGTCCAGCCATCAGTGGGATATGGGGTCCACCTGGCGGACTCTGCTGCCATCCTGTGGCCATTTTGGGGGAACGACACCTTAGTGAAGTTCTGCAGGAAAAGTGGTTGATGTCAACGCAGTATCAATGGCTTTTGATGGAAGTATTCATCACAGGTGCATTTGTAAACATCCAAATGGCAGCACTGTCCAGTTACCTTGTGACTGGTTTGCAGATGAAGGACAAAGGGAGCTGTAAACGTGTACTATGTGACTTTTTTGAACTGGCTTTGCAGCCTATTGGAATCAGGCTTTGGCCAGTTACGGGTGTGCTTGAAAGTCATTTGTCTTTGCTTGGACTGCTGCAGTTTTCTTAAAGAATGGGGAGGGAAAATTCATACATCATGCTGCAGCAAGAGTTACCAACCCCCCCCCCCAAAAAAAAAAACAAAGCAAAATATCAGTCGTATCATCGTACGCAGGTGCACTTCTGGATATGTCTACAGCCTCGTTTCTTGGATTTGCCTGGACTTTGTTTAGCATTTTACATTCCCTGTCCGGGTGCAAAACTTGTCCATTTGCAGGTCCTTGCAACACGTGCTATCATGGGTGAGGTTTTCTTTCTCAAGTTTTGGTTTTGGAGCATGTTTACTGTCTGTCATGTGGAGTCATTTTGTAATGGCCCTGGTGGTTCATTGAGCAGGTTCTGTAGGAGTCCACCTCAGAATTCCTCAACAACAGAACTTTCCAGTCATCCATTCAGTGTGAATGGTCGCTGAAGTGCTATGAGAGCCAAAAACATACTGTTTAAGATTTCAAGGCTGTGATGATGGTTGAACCGTGCCTTCCATCGGTCTGGTAACAAGTTCAGTTTTGTTCCCCACCCTCCCCCACTGCCACACACCTACCCCATGAAATCGCTTTGGTCGTGCACACTTGCCTTGATGTCCTTTAAAACCGTGTTGTTAGATTGCACCATGACAGCTGTTACACTAGCCTGTGTTAAAAAAAAAATGTAAACCCAGCTGGTGAATGTGTGCGTGGTTATTTTCACGCTGAGGATGGAATAACATAAGCAACCTATTTGGTCCTTTTGGGTTTGCATTTCAAGAAAGGTAAAAGTGCCCCTGTAAGGCACAGAAAGATTTGCGGTGTGTGTGGAGAAGTTGCCGTGAGTGACACAACACATCCATAGTGGACTGCAAAGTGTCATGCTGGAGATTTCTCACGTGCCGATGCCCAATGGGTGTGGTGGACCAGTTGCAGTGGAGGGCAGAGGTTCCCTGAGGACAGACCATGGTATGGCACGTGGGAGACAGGCAACATCCTTAAAGCACCCTAATCAAGCATTGAAAATCACCTGCACTCTCTGAGTTAGGTCCATTGCTTTGAAGTTAGTGTTCCAGAGACGTGTACCAGGGAGGAAGGGGGACCCTTCTTGATCCCAAAACCACATGAGGTTCTCTACTGAAAGAGAAGGAAACTGTTCTATTTCTAAACTAAATTGCGAAGGTGGATGAATCACTGATATTTTATAATAACGTGGTCTGGGAGAGATGGAGGGCCAGTCCAGGAAGCAGCACCATCCCCCTCCAAAAGGTGGTCTTCACCCAAAGGAGGTGAGGTTGCCCTTGTAGTGGATTTCAGTGGAGTCCTGCAGCAGGAGCTGTTTGTGGAAATGCATCAGGTTCCTGGGAACAGATACTGCTCCCTATCAGACCAACGGAAAGCATCCTCCAAGGGAAAGAGCCCAGCATTCATTCGGAGAAGTTTCTGAAGCTTTAGGTGAGGTGAGAGCACAGATTTCTCTTTGGTGACCATGGAAAAAGGGTTTCAGCCTGGCTGCACAATAGCGATTCATCTGCAGTGCTCCCCAGACCTTGCACCTTCATGTGCATATTGAGTTCAGTATTCCGAATTTCTCTCAGTGGAGAGAAATTTCCGTTCCCAGGAAGCCTGGAGAAAGCCGATGGGAGAACTCTCTGCTTCTGCAAGATGGAAGAGGGGAGTAGAACAGAATGGGGATGACATTGTCCCATCACATTTTTTTTTTTTTTTGAAAAGGAAACGTGTGCCTGTGTTTGGATGTCAGGGTTAAAATGGCTGGAACCTTTCAGACAAGGAAAGAGGTGGGGTATGCGTTGCATTCGTCGGTCTGTGCTGCCGTCTTGTAGCTATTTTGGGGGATGATACCGTAGTGCAAGTTGGCGGAAAAAGGGGTGGATTCCAGTGGAATATGAATGACTTTGGATGGCCGCGGTAGATACAAGTGCATCCCAAAAAGCATCTTAATGTTAGCGCGGTGTAGTTCCCTTGTGAGTGGTATTCACAATAAGGGTGAAAGCAGGAAGAAATCCTTTGTATGCGACATTTCTTGGGACTGCGTTTGTAGCAAGATGGAGTCAGGTTTTCAAATGTTCCCAGGGTGCTTGAAAATCATTTGTCATTGGCTTAATCTGTTGTGGGTTCCTTGTGGAATGAGAAAAGTAAAGCTTTCTTTGACATTGTGTACCACAGGGTAAAAAAAGGAAATAAAATAAAATAAAATAAAATAAAATAAAGTAGAACTGCTGTTATTTCACTTGCTTGCCATTTTGGGCATGTCTTCACACTGGTTTCCTCTGCATTGGATAATAAAGAAAACTTTTGAAAATTGTGGAATGTTTGTATGGCCATTCTTATACTGAAGATGAATGAAGATAAGGCAAGTTTTTGGTACGGTAGGGTTTGTAACATGAAAGGTGAAAATGCTATACAATGGCAGAAAAGATGTGTAGCATGTAGATGGGGCTGCGATTGATCTAACATGTGCTAAATGCATTACAGGTTCACGTTGGAGATTTGCCAGGGGTCTGAATGCATCGGATGGACTCGTTGCTCTTCAAGGCCATCCAGGGCAGATACTGCCTGAGGATGAAGCACTGGAGGCCTTGTGGGAAACGGATGACATAGTCAAAGCACCCAAATCAATCGTCGAAAATCATTGGCACCAGGATGGCTCCATTCAACACTTTAGGTTCTACAGCACTTGACCGGGAAGAACACCTGAAGCACCATTCTTGACAGGATCTCCATGTGGGAATGTCTTCGGGAAGGTAGGAAAGCGTCGTTTCAACACAAATAGGTAGATGAACACTACACACAGTCCATGAACATGGCACAGGAGAGATCATGGGGCCAAAGAAAGGACACAATAGCTGACACTCCAAAAGGCAGACTCGCTTAGAAGAAATTGTCTTTCTGTGAGCACTAAGGTATGGGACAGGGTGTAGGGGTAAGGGTTAGGGTCCGAGTCAGGAGTTGCCAGGGCTCTGAACGCATCAGATGAACTCGCTGCTCTTCAAGGGCCTCCAGCCCAGATGTTGCCTGAGGACGAACCACGTGAGGCCTCGCAGGAAATGGATGACATATTCAAAGCATCCAAATCAGTCATCGAAAATCATTGGCACCAGGATGGCTCCACCCAACACTTTGGGTTCTACAGTGCTTGACCTGGAAGAACACCTCAAGCACCATTCCTGACACGATTCCACGTGGGAGTGTCTTCGGGAAGGTAAGGAAAGCATCGTTTCAACACAAATAGATACATGAACACGACACACTTTACATGAAAATGGCACAGGAGACATCATGGGGAAAAGAAAGGACACAATAGCTGACACTCAAAGAGGCAGACTCACTTAGAAGAAATTCTCTTTCTGTGAGCAATAGTTTATGGTCTCATTTCTTATGTTTGGTGTGGAATACTGGCCGTCATAATAGGCATTGTGATATATCATATACATAGGGCTAGTGTTAGCGGGAGAAAGTTTTTTCATAGCAGATGTATTAGTTGGTCATAACGGAAGTGGGAGTAGGATGCACGAATTCATAGGAATGATATTGTAAGGAGTAATGCTTTAACTGCAAAGTTAGTAGTACAGAGTTCGGGAGTTGTCGGATTGTTGTCAGATTGTTGTATGTGCCTAGAAATAGTTGTTAGTGCATTTATTATAATGA
>PVKU01017290.1:0-11954 GCA_004027475.1 Anoura caudifer | reverse complement strand
GCCCTCCTCTCTTCTAAAGAATCTGAGATTCCTGATGTCACAGAGACCTATTTATCTGATGCTTGCCACTCCTGAATATTTCTTGATTTCTCCAGAGTGTGGCTGAATAAAAATGGAAACTTTTTTCCACCTTTGGGGTAAGTGCAAGCTCCTCACCATCTGCTATCTAGGACAGTTCCTTGGCTCCTAAGGTTGTTTGCGATGCCGGTGGCCCACATGCTGTCATTGGTCTCTGAAGGCCCAGAGTCCCTCCCCTCCTGGGCAGGACCGGAGAGGGGTTTTAAGAAAGGAACATTTGCTCGGGTCATTTCACTCTGATGCAGGGGGCAGCCAGGAGGGGGGCCCAAAAAATAGGGATTTGGAATGGGGCCCAGAACTCAGAGTGTCCAGGGAATACTAGAGGGACATATAAGATGTCCTCACCCCTTCCCCCACAGGTATGAGTTGGGGGAAGGGACACATGGAGCAGGGACAAGCAGAGCTGCTAATCCATGGCATGGTCATTTAACATATGTATAGCCTTTGGCTGGTAGCTTAGATGTGTTAAATAGCTGTGGCCATGCTCTATGCCAGGGGGATGGAAAGGACTCCCCCTAAGACATGACTGGGGGAGGAACCCCAAGTTACAGTGCCTGTGTGGGAGCTTGGAGAAGATTGGCTCCAGGACATGGGGACACACCTGCCCAGACTCATGATGGCAGCCCAGTAAACTTAGAATAACACAGGAATGCTGGCAGGTGTAACTGATTGTAGGAGGAGTCAAAAGTGGGGGTACAGAGGAGGATTGGATCAAGGATTAAAATGGAAACTCGACAACTATTGGGGGAGATCCATGCAGTTTCACCAGAGTCAGGACCCTCACAGCCCTGTGAGGGAGAATCACCATGTGGCTTTAGCAGAGGATTGCCACTCAGCTTTGCCCGAGTGGCGACCCCCTCCCCGAAACTTAGGTGAAGGGGGAGCCACTTGGCTTTGGCAGAGTGGAGACCCTCTCACAGCTTTGCCAGGGAGAGCCACGAGGTTTTGCCAGAGTGGGGACCCCTTCCCTGCAACTTCAGAAGAAGAGGACCATGTAGCTTTGGGGTGCTCCCTTTGGCTGCATGGCCTGGGAAGCAGGAGAGACTTGGCCTGGAAAAAGGGTGAACGAACTCTTGCCAGTAGGCCATGAGAAGGTGCCACATGGCTTGGGATTAATTAGAGATCCTGCCTGGACGACGACACAGCTGACAGCATCAGGAGCCTGGATCCCGGACGTTTGCTTCTTTTCCTGAGTTACAGTACCCTGAATTAGGGCAGGAGGGAGAAAGAAAGCACTGTGGGCATCTGTGGGTATCATAAAGGACTTTGATATTTTAATAAAGACCTTAGGTCGCTACTTTAAGTCTGTATAGCATTAAATAAACATTTCCTTTCCTTTTCACAAATCTCTGGCTTTGAGAGACGTCTTTCCATAAGGTGGTGGACATAACGAACCTTGGCCCCTGTGGCCTCTGTGTTCTGTAACACTATGCTGGCCTTGCTGTACCAGTCAGTACAGTGAAGAGCCAAGTACACATTCAAAAGCCCCTTCATCTGAGGTTAATCGTTTTGTGCTTGCCAGTCTTTAAAGATAGTCAAGACAGATACAATTGCTCCCATTTTTGAAGTGGGACAACAAGGCTCAAGAAGGTTGACTGACTTGTTCAAGGTCACATAGCTAGTTGATTGAAAAAATAAAAAAAAATTTATGAGACTTTGTGCTGAACCTTGTAGTGGGTTCTTTGACTCATCATCTTCATAATAAGCCCTGCCCACCCATCTTACTCCCCTGCCCCTGCCAGTAATCAGCAGATCTAGGATTTGAGCCCAGGCTTTCTTTATGCTAACTTCAAGATCCCATTTTATCTTAACTTGACTCCGTTCCTGAGATGAAACCCCTGACTCCAGGTTCCCAGATCAGACTCACCCCTCTGTGTGCCCTGGAGGTGCACACACACCTCTGAGGTTGCACCTATTCTAGGGCCACGGTACACTTACAGGTCTGTTTTCCTCTTGCCTGAGATCCCCCCAGTGCAGGAACTGCATCTTACTCCTCTCTCAAGGCCCAAAATCCACCACACTGCTCTGGGAGGCTCCGTGGGTTCTGGTGGTTTGAATGAATGACTGAAGAGTGAGGCAATGACCACCTACTGGAATTAGTGTGTCTATACATGTGCATGCATGGGCACATGCATGCACACTGGTATACATGAGAAAAGAGGCATTTTTATATCTGACCTGCATGGCTAAGCTTCCCTCTTTAGCACTCACATAGACAGAAAGCTGCCCGAGGAGGGAAGTCTGCATGTTTGTTTTTTTGTGGAAAGGCAGGATTTCACAATGGTTGAGAGTATAACACACATACTGCCTCCTTTTACCTGTGAAACCTGGGGTCAGATTCTTAACTTCTCTGTGTCTCCTAATTCCTCAGCTGTAATAGGGGATGCTCTGAATAGTACACGATGCAGATGCAGAGAATGACACCTGGCATCTGGTAAATCTCAGGCTAGCTATTCCAGAGAGGAGGAGAATGCAGCAGTGGGGCCTGGAGCCGAGTGCCTGGGCCCCCACCTTAAACACAGCCGCTGCTCTCAGAGGATCTGCCTCCCTCAGGTGGCTGGGCCCTGGGCCCAGCTGGAATACACAGAAATATGGGGGTGGGGATGGCAGGAACCTCTCCCTCTCCCTCTGGAAATCATGTAGGTTTTCCTAGGAAGTATTTATAAGACTGTCACTGCAAAGTGCTTCTATAGTCATTTCATGAGAGAATTAGTTTTTCCACCAAGTGTCTTAAAGGTATTCAATTCAGTTCAGTCTCAACCTTTGGGTTCATATAAAACCAAAGGGAGATGCCATCTCCATGGTAAGTTGAGGGGGACACGGAAGATGGCCCCAAATCCAAGCCTCTTGAAAAGCGCATGACAAGGAGATGGTGAGAGCTCACCATGCTTTACAAATGCACTAACTGAGGCATCACAGGAAGGGGACTGACTGGTGAAAGAAGGGGACACTATTCCCATCCCTTACTGGTCACTCAGCTCATGGGAACACTTGGGACACACAGCTGGAACAATACAGAGAGGCCAAAATCCCAGGAAAATCCTCAAAATATTTGCCCAGGTCACAAGGCACTGTTGGATTGCTTCTGTGGCAGGTCACCTTTGCTCCCCCTGCTGGGGCTCAGCGTGGGTGGAGTGTATGCTGAGCCATGCTGAGACAGGGCCATCGGGACACTGCAGATGATATGGGGTCAGCAGATTCTTGGGGCAATGCCTCAGTCCCTACCTCACTCCAGCTGTGGGCTGTGCCCTTCAGTGTGGAAGAAAGGCTGAGAGCTACTGCCACATGAGAGGCTGGCTGTGATGGTCCTGGATCCCCATGTTCATCAAACCAAAAGCAGATGTATGGATGGCACATGACTTTCACAGTGGCCTAACTACAACCCACTGCCATGCTCAGGGGTAACAGGTTGTAGAGGCTAGAGGACAGCCAGGCTCAGGCATTTTCATATAATTCCCTGAGGCTAAGAGAAAAGGGAGGAGAGGATAAGCTACACCTCTGTGATGCCAGACATGTGGCTGGATCTGCGCAAGTTCAGCCCGTTGTCAGTTGTCCATGTACTTCAGATTTCAGTTTCTCAATGTCATGCAAACCAGCCATCTGCATTTATCAAATACAGGCTTTGGTTACCACATGGGCTTTTCTGGCAGCCAAGGTTGTAGAACATGTGAGGTCAGTTGGCTGGAGTGCAGTCCTATATGACACAGGTAATGGGTTTTATCTGTGTGTGATCCTGCTAGTGATTCTGTCTATAGCTGCAAAAATCACCTTTGGTTTAGGTCTGCCCTCTGAATATATGACAAGCATGTGATTTGGACAGTTCAGTGCAAATTCAGCTCAAATACTAGAAAACAATGGTACATGTGTGACTGATGCTGAGTATTGCAACTTGAGGTTAGAAAGGATAGAGAGAGATCCATAATCCATTAGTCCATTTAGTCCTCCAGAATGCCCCACATAGCAATGTGCAATGTTGGTTCATATATATGTATGTGTGTGTGTATATATATGAGATAAACATTTTGTCTCAGAGCACAATGGTAAGAGAAAGAAAACTCTAGAAGCAGTAGAAAAGGAGCTCTCCCCCTGTGGGTCTCAGTTTTCCCATCTAAATAATCTTCTCCGGGGCCCTTACAGCTCACAGCCCTCTGGGCAGTGAGCAGTCCAAGTGTGCCACTTTGCAGCTCTGCACTTGGGCTCAGATCTGCAGAAAATGTCATAAATTCCTGACAGAGAGCAAGTGAAGCAGAGCCTACAGGGAGCTAAAAGGCCAGATGAGCCAAAATTGGCCCCACCTGTGTGGCAAGTTCTGCTTGAAGCCCAGTAACCCATTTCACTCTTACAGTAGTTCTGTGAGTGGTCACTCTGCCTATACCTAGATAGTGAGGCTCTCCATCACTGTGCCATCCTGCCACACCTCTGTGCATGGGCAAGGTGAGTGCTGCAGCATGGAGGTCAGTTGCCTCAGTAAGCCAATGAGGGGTGGAGGACCCATGCAGGTGTGGATCAAAGGCTATAGTGCTTTTTTATGTTGCCAGGCTGCTGTGAAGAGTGTGTCCAACCCATTGTTAAAGCTCTGCTCCAACTTTTTGGCTTTGATCTTACACTGAACAAAGGGCTCACCCTGCTCCTCCATGTGGACAAGACAGAGCTGACTCCTCACCAGCTGCTTTGTGTCAGGGACCAGACCTCCCTGTCTCAAGGAGATGAGAAACAACCCGTGGCTTAACTCTGGAGGGAAGACACGACCAAGACCAGGAGAACTAGTTCTCTCCACTTCGCCAAAGCGGCAGGAGATGGAGAACAGGATTTCTATTCTCCATCTGCTCTCCATCCTTTTCTCTAAAGGCTGATGGCTCTTTGATCCGACAGCATCCTCTCTCAACAAGTAGCTGTTGTTGCCCACAGGTGTGGAATCTCCTGTCTTTCAGGCCCTGCTTGCCCCACATGTAAAACAGCAGCTAGCACCAGCTGCCTTTTTGTAGGTCTAGTCTCTTCAGCTTCCTGCAGTGGCTGGAGCAGGGCAAGGAGCAGGGCCAGGTGTGGGGTGGAGGGTGACAGACTTCAGCAGAACAGGCTATGGAGCTCATCTTCTGAGCCAAGTGCCCATGTCATGAGGATGGGGAGGGTTCCATTTCCTGCTCAGTACTAAGGTACTTCAAGGGCTTTTTTTGACGCATCCCTTGCCTCCCTGTAATTCCACTCAAAGCACCCTTGGAATTTTGTCTTTACTCACTGTCTCCATTTCACCTCAACCTATGCTGCTGGGCTTTCATTTCCACCGCCCAAGATGATACTGATGGAAGTCACCCTTTTACATCTTGGGAAGTCTGTGGTAATCTCCCACCCTCACTGGTTAGTCTCTCGGAAGCACAGGCCAATGATATCACTGACTCAACCGTGCAATACTATCTTCTGTAAGCTTCCTTGATATTTCTCATCTATTTTTCCACATCTGTCATTTTGTCTTCCTGCCTCGATGATTGCTCCTTCTCAATCTCTCCTTTTTACCAGACTTTCAAATGTTGGGGTGTCCCCAAGATTCCATTTTGGGCTGTCTACCCTATCTACACACTCTCAATGACCTCATCATTCCTATGGCTATAAATTCTGCTTATATATTAATGACTGAAATGTTTTTAACCTGCTTGTTGTTAAATAAAATATAGATACAGAAAACCATACAAAACAAGTAAACAACTTAGTATTTACCTCATATTAACTACACAGGTTAAGATTTGGAACTTTGCCAGCCACCCAGAAGGTCTGCTTGTCCCATCCCAACCACAGCCCCATCCTCCCTCCAAAAGTGATCATTGTCTTGATGGCATAGTCATCACATCCTCTGTTTTTTGTTTTTGTTTTTGTTTTTTTCCTTTCATGGTTTCATCGCACAACTGCATCCCTACACACTGTAGTTTACTCTTGCTCATTTTTAAAAACTTTATCTTTTAATTCTCTTTTAAATTACAGATTTGTCCTTTCTTTTAAGAAAAAAATCTTTCTTTTCCTTAAATTTGACTCACAAAATTTCTAAAATAAAATATTCAAGTTCAAGTCTACAGGATGTTTACTTTGCCTGTTCTGCACTGCCTCTCTCTTTCCATTCTTTTGTACTGAGAATCCTGGTTCTCCAAAAACCCAGAACTGATAGAAATTGAATGACACCACCAATTATTTCCTCACCTTACATCATGCATACAACAGTTTCAGAATAACAGTAGTAATACTAAAGTCATTATCAGCTATTGTAATTTTAAAAAGGCTTAAAATGTTTTTGTATATGGCATCTCCATTCTCCCCATTCTTAATACAATACATACATCATCAGATCATATTGTCATTGCAGACCTGACTTAGTCTTAGTGCTGCAAGTAACTGTGTTTTCTTTCAAATATAACATCTTCTTAACATTGAGTTTTTAGAGAAAGAGAGAGGAAAGGGGAGATAGAGATAGGGAGAGCGAGAGAGAGAGAGAACATGACTTTTTTGTTTCATGTGTCTGTGTATTCATTGGTTGTCTCTTACATGTGCCCCGACCTGGGATCCACCTGCAACCCTGGTGCATCAGGACTCCAAGCAACTGAGCTAGCCTGCCAGGGCATAAATATATTTAATGCTCACCACCAGTCTTATGTCAATGTCTTTCTGGTCATTGGTTGTCTGAAACTCATTCTTTAGTAGATTCCTGAGAAAGGACTCATAGGAACAATATTCTCTAAGTTTGTACAGGCTATTTTAGTGGCAGTTTGTGCTCTTTACACTTGAAGAATCACTTTGCTGAATGTAAAGTCCTCAGCACATGTTCATATTTTTTCTTGTACCTTTAATACATTACTCAGGAGTTAGTCTCTTTATAAATAATGCCTTATGGGAAATAAATAGTATAAAAGAAGGAAAAATATAAAACCAAAAAGAAATCAAGAAAGAGATAAACATGATTGGAGAGAAAGTGACAAATACTGAAGAAAGATAAAGAACATTTAACATGTGGATAACATATAAAAGGTGGGGGGAACTAACCTGGGAGTTAGCCTCTTTCCCTCACACTCCAAAAGGTATCATATCCATGGGCCCTGTCCATCTTACCTGAAAACCCATCCCTAACTCACCTTGTCCCTGTCTCCATTGCCTTCTGCCGTGACATGTGGCTGTAGAAAAATCTAATGACAGTATCATTTTCTTTCTCATATAAGTCACTTTCTTTTCTTGATTAGATGCCCAAAGGATTTTTTTTTCTTTTTCTTTAAAGCTCAGTAATTTTACTAGATATGTTCTGGTCAATCTGGGTCAATATTTTCAGGTATATAGGGTGCTCTTTCACATATGTGACTTTAAATATTTATATCTTTTAATTTCAGTAGGTTCTTGGAATTATATTTTTAGTTTTGGGTTATCTGCTGCCCATATGTTGAGCCTTTGCCTTTCTTCAAGATTTGTCACTTTCTCTCAAACCATGTTTATCTCCTTCTTAATTTCTTTTTGGTTTTAATTTTTTCCTTCCTTTATGCCTTTTATTTCTCATAAGGCATTATTTATAGTGTTTATTTGCATTCAAGTTCCTTATCATTTAGTCCTCATTTATAAAATGTTTTTCTTTTATTTATAATACTTTCTTGAATTCTATCATCTCATTTCTAAGTCTTTATAATTCTGAGTTGTTATATTATATCTTGTATCATTTTAAAATTCTTTTAACCTACTGTGAAATAGCATGTTATAGGTTTGCTTTCTTTCTGTTTTCTTTTCTTTTTTTGAGCATGTGCTTTCATTGTCTGCAGGGATGTTACTTTCCTCATTCTCTTCTTTTTACAGCCACTTGTATGGGGTATAGATACAATCATGTCATTTTTATATGAAATGAGTTTTCCTGAACTTGAAGGAAGGCTTCATTCAGATGCCCTTTCAAACTCTACAGAGCTCTTTCTATTATTTTATATAGTGATAAAAAGTACAGTATCTATCTTTAAGAGATTTCAGATTTGTTCCCCTTCCTAAATTTTATCTGGACTTTCTCTTCTTTTTCTTCATGTTCTTTTTATTATCCTGATCCTGTTCCATTCTGACTCCACTCCCAGTAGTTTGTCTTTAATGGAGACCTTGGCCAGAAACCCTGACTGGTCGGTTTTCAGAATATGCAGGAACTACACTGGTTTAGACCCTTCATTTACCTGCTCTTGGAATCACCACCCTACCCTTCAGTTTTAGCTGCTACTTTCAAATTGTCTCACCATATTATCCATTGAATTTCTGTTGCTACTTCATGGTTGTCTTGTCTCAGGTTCTCTTTCCTCTGTTTCTATTTTTCATGTAGGGACACCAATAACAGACAAGTCATGGGTTTGTTAATGGTTTCTTTCCATCTTACTGTATTTTAGAGTTCATGAGGAACCTTGTTAATTTTATTTTTTCATTTTTTAAATTTAAATATTTTATTGTTTATGCTATAGCAGCTGTCTCAATTTTTCCCCCTTTGCCCTTCTTCACCCAGTACCTCCCCCAAAGTCAAATACACACTCTTGTCCATGTCCATGGGTCCTTCATACATGTTTTTTGACTAATCCTTTCACTTTCTTTCAACTAGTCCCCACCTCTCACCTCCCCTCTTACAGCTGTCAGTCTGTTCCATGTTTCTATGCCTCTGGTTCTATTTTTCTCGTTAGTTTATTTTGTTCATTAGATTCTATGTATAAATGAGATTGCATGGTATTTGTCTTTCTCTGACTGGCTTATTTTACTTAGCATAATAGTCTCCAGCTGCATTCATGCTGTCACAAAAGATAAGGATTCCTTCTTTTCATAGCTGTGTAGTATTCCACTGTGTAAATGTACCAGTTTTGTTTTGTTTTTAAATGCACTCTTCTACTAATGGACACTTAGGCTGTTTTCAAATCTTGGTAATTGTAAATAATGTGCTTCTGTGAACATAGGGGATCATATATTCTTTTGAATTGTTGATTTGGGGTTTTTAGGATATATTCCCAGCAGAATTACTTGGTCAAAAAGCAGTTCCATTTTTTAAATTTTGAAGAATTTCCATACTGTTTTCCACAGTGGCTGCACCAGCCTTCATTTCCATGAACAGTGTACTAGGTATCCCTTTTCTCTACATCCTCACCAGTACTTGTTGTTTGCTGAGTTATTAATGATGGACATTATGACAGGTGTGAGGTGATATCTCACTGGGGTTTTTCATCTGCATTTCTCTGATGGCTAGTGATATAGAGCATTCTTTCATTTATCTATGGGCCATATATATGTCCTTGAAGAAGTGTCTATTCAAGTCCTTTGTCCATTTTTTGATTGGATTATTTGTCTTTCTGGTGTTGAGTCATTAAAGTTCTTTATATATTTTGGAGATTAAATCCTTGTTTGATGTATTGCTGGCAAATATGTTCTCCTATTCAGAGGTTCCCTTTTCATTTTGATGATGTGCTGAAGCTTTTTAATTTGAGATAGTCCCATTTGTTTATTTTTTCTTTGCTTCCTTTGCCATAGCAGATATATCAGCAAAAATATTGCTGTACAAGATAATTTGTAATTTTACTGCCTGTGTTTTCCTCTAGGACATTTTAAGGTATTGTGACCTACATTCAAGTCTTTTATCCATTTTCAGTTTATTCTGGTATATGGTATAAGTTGGTGATCTAGTTTCATTTTTTCGCATGTAACTGTCCAGACCTCCCAACACCATTTATTAAAGAGACTGTCTTTACTTCATTGTATGCTCTTGCCTCCTTTGTCAAATATTAATTGTCCATAAAGTTGTGGAGTTATTTCTGGGCTCTCTATTCTGTTCCACTGATATATATGCTTGTTCTTAAGTCAGTACCAGACTGTTTTGATTACAGCAGATTTATAGTATATCAAGTATTGTTATCCCTCTTTGTTCTTCTTTCTCAAGATTGCTGAGGCTATCTGAGGTTGTTTTTGGCTCCATATAAATTTTTGGAATATTTTTTCCAGATCTGCAATATATGCCATTGGTATTTTAATAGAATTGCATTGAATTTATAGATTGTGTTGGGTAGTACAGACATTTTAATGATGTTAATTCTTCCAATCTGTAAACACGCTTTATGCTTCCACTTACTTGTACCTTCCTCAGTTTCTTTCTTCAGTGTTTTATAGTTTTCTGTGTATTGGTCTTTTACCTCCTAGGTTAAATTTATTCCTAGATATTTTTTTTGTTGCCATAGTAAATGGGATTGTTTTCTTATTTTCTTTTTCTGATAGTTTATTATTGGTGTATAAAAATGCCATCAATTTCTGAATATTGACTTTGTATCCTGCTACTGTGCCAAATTCATTTATTAGGTCAAGTAGTTTTTGGTGGAGCCTATAGGGTTTTCTAATGTACAATATCATGTCATCTACAAATAATGACAGTTTTACTTCCTCCTTTTCAATTTGGATGCCTTTTATTTCTTTTTCTTATCTGAATAAGAGTGGTAAAAGTGAACACCCCTGCCTTCTTCCTGATCTTAAGGAAAATGTTTTTAGTTTTTGCCTACTGAGTATGATGTTGGCAGTAGATTTTTTGCATATAGCCTTTATTAAGTTGAGGCATGCTCCCTCTGTTCTCACTTTGCTGAGTGTTTTTATTACAAATGGGTGCTGGATTTTATCAAATGCTTTTTCTGCATCTATGGATATGATCATGTGATTTTGTCTTTCATTTTGTTTTTGTGATGTATAACATTTATTGATTTGTGAATATTGTACCGACCTTGCATCCTTGGTATAAATTCAACTTGATCATGGTAGATGATGTTTTTTTATGTATTGCTGTATCTAATTGCCTAATATTTTGTTGAGAACTTTAGTATCTATGTTCATCAGAGATACTGGCCTGTAATTTTCTTTCTTGGTTGTGTTTTTACCTAGTTTTGTGATTAGGATATTCCTGGCCTTGTCAGAAAGAGTTTGGAAATCTTTCCTCTTCTTGAATTTTTTGGTAGTTTGAGAGAAATAGGTGTTAGTTCTTCTTTGAATGATTGGTAAAATTCCCCTGTTAAGCCCTCTGGTCCAAGACTTTCGTTTGCTGGGAGTTTTTTGATTCCTGCTTCAATTTCATTAGTTGTCATCAGTCTATTCAGGTTTTCTGCTTGTTCCTGATTTAGTTTTGGAAGATTGTATGTTTCTAGAAATTTATCCATTTCGCCCAGGTTGTCCACTTTCTTGGCATATATTTTTTCATAGTATTTTCTTACAAACCTTTGCATTTCTGTTGTATCAGTTGTTACTGATCCTCTTTCATTTCTAATTTTATTTATTTGAGTCCTTGCTCCTTTTCTCATGATGAGTCTGGTTAAAGTTCATCAATTAATGTTTATATTTTCAAAGAATCAGCTCCTGGATTCATTGATCTTTTGAATTGTTTTCGTCTTCATGTCATTTAATTCCACTCTGATCTTGATCGTTTCCTTCTTTCTACTTAATCTGGGCTTTGTTTGTTGTTTTTCTAGTTCTTTTAGGTGTAGGCTTAGGTTATTTATTTGAGATTTTTTAATCTTTAGGTAGGCCTGTAATTCTATGAACTTCTCTTTCAGGACTGCTTTTGCTGTGTCCCATAGGTTTTGGGTTGTTGTGTGTTCATTTGTTTCCAGGTACTTTATGATTTCTTCCTTGATCTGATTGATGATCTGTTCATTATTTTAAAACATGGTATTTATTCTCCATGTATCTGAATGTTTTTGAGGATTTTTTAATTTTTTTAATTATATTTTATTGATTATGCTCTTACCGTTGTCCCATTTCTCCCCCATCATTCCCCTCCACCCTTCTCACCCCCTCCCACCCACATTCCCCCCCTTTAGTTCATGTCCATGTGTCATAAGTTCTTTAGCTTCTATTTTTCCCACACTATTCTTGCC
>PVKU01017289.1:0-11958 GCA_004027475.1 Anoura caudifer | reverse complement strand
TTTTTTTTTTTTTTTTTTTTTTTTTTTTTTTTTTTTTTTTTTTTTTTTTTTTTTTTTTTTTTTTTTTTTTTTTTTTTTTTTTTTTTTTTTTTTTTTTTTTTTTTTTTTTTTTTTTTTTTTTTTTTTTTTTTTTTTTTTTTTTTTTTTTTTTTTTTTTTTTTTTTTTTTTTTTTTTTTTTTTTTTTTTTTTTTTTACTATCCAATTTTGCTTAATTTTATATTAATTTGAACACTAGTAAAATTGAATTTTTATATATCTGTTTGTATATTCCCTTTTAAAAAATATTGTTCAAGGACAGTTTTCTGCTTTTTCCCCCCATTCAGCCCAACCCCCCAGCCCTATCCAACTCCTGCCCATTTCAACCCCTCCTTGTTATTGTCCATGTGTCCTTTATAATTGTTTCTGCAAACCTTTTACTCTGTTCCCCTGAAATCCTCTCCCTTCTCCCCTCAGTTCACTGTCAGCCTGTTCTCAATTTCAATGTCTTTGGTTATATTTTGCTTGTTTGTTTGTTTTGTTGATTAGGTTCTGTTAATGCAGAGATCATATGGTATTTGTCTTTCCCCTCCTGGCTTATTTCACTTAGCATAATACTTTCCAGGTCCGTCCATGCTGTTGCAAATGGTAGGAGCTCCTTCTTTCTTTGTGCTACATAGAATTCCACTGTGTAAATGTACCATGTTTTTTTTTCCTGATCCACTCATTTGCTGATGGGCACCTAGGTTGCTTCCAACACTTGGCTATTGTAAATTGTGCTGCTAAGTACACTGATGTACACAGATTCCTTCAGATTGGTGTTTCAGGGTCCTTAGTATATAATACTAGTGGTGCAATTGCCAGATCAGAGGCAGGTCCATTTTTAGTTTTTTGAGGAATTTCCGTATTGTTTTCCCTACTGGTTGCACCAGTCTGCATTCCCACCAACAGTGTACTAGGGTTTTTTTTTTTTTTTTTTTTTTTTTTTCTCCACGACCTCTCCAACACTTGTTCTTTGTTGATTTGTTTATGATGTCCATTTTCACTGATGTGAAGTGGTATCTCATTGCAGGTTTAATTTGCTTCTCTCTGATAGCTCTTGATATTGAGTATCTTTCCATGTGTCTCTGGATCCTCTTTATGTCCTCCTTGGAGAAGTGTCTGTTCAAGTCCCTTGCCCATTTTTTAATAGGATTGTTTTTCTTCCTGGTGTGGAGTCATGTGACTTATGTACATATTTCGGAGATCAAACCCTTGTCCAACATATCATTGGCAAATATATTTTCCCATACAGTTTTTTCTCTTCTTATTTTGCTAATGTTTTCTTTAGCCATGGAGAAGGTTTGGTTTTTTGCTGTTTGCTTTGCTGAAGTCCCATTTCTTTATTCTTCTCTTTATCTCCATTGCTCTAGGGGAGATATAAGTGAAAATATTCCTGAATATCTGAGATTTTCCTGCTTATGTTCTCCTATAGAACTTTAATGATGTCATGACTTATATTTAAATCTTTTATCCATCTGAAATTTATTTTTGTGTATGGTGTAAGTTGGTGCTTGAGTTTCATTTTTTTTGCATGTAGCTGTCCAGAGCTCAAAACACCATTTGTTGAAGAGGCTACATTCACTCCATTTTATGCTTCTGCCACCTTTTTCAAAAAATAATTGACTGTAGACACTTGGGTTTATTTCTGGGCTCTCCGTTCTGTTCCATAGGTTTATGTTTCTGTTTTTATACCTGTACCACGCTGTTTTGATTACAGTGGCCTTGTAATACAGTTTGGTATCAGGTATTGTGATCTCTCCTACGTTGCTCTTCTTTCTCAAAATTGCAGGAGCTATTCAGGGTCATTTATGCTTCCACATATATTCTTGATGTGTTTGTTCTACATCTGTGAAGTATGCATTAGTACTGTAATTGGTATTGCATTGAAATTGCTTTGGGTATCATGGACATTTTGATGATGTTAATTCCTCTGATCCATGAACACGGTATATGTTTTCATTTGTTTGTGTCTTCCTTAATTTCTTTCTTCAGCATTGTGTAGTTTTTTGAGTACTGGTCTTTTATCTCAGTAAGGTTTATTCCTAGGTATTTTATTTTTCATGTTGCTATATCAAATTGGATTTTTTCTGATTTCTGCTTCTGCTGTTTCATTGTTGGTATACAAAAATGCCTGTGATTTCTGGATATTGACTTCGTATCCCACTCTTTGGCCAAATTTATTTATTAGGTCAAGCAGGTTTTTTGCTGAGTCTGTAGGATTTTCTATGTATACTATCATATCATCTACAAACAATGACAGTTTTGTTTCTTCCTTTCCAATTTGAAAGCCTTGTATTTCCTTTTCTTGTCTAATGACTGTGGCTAGGACATCCAAAACTATATTGAATACAGGTGGTGAAAGGGTACAACCATGACTTGTGTCTGATCTTAGTGGAAAAGATTTTAGTTTTTGCCCATTGAGTATGATGTTGGCTGTAGGCCTCTCATATATTGCTTTTATTATGCCATGGAATGCTCCCTATATTTCCACTTTGCTGAGTGTTTTTATCATAAATGGGTGCTGTACCTTAGCAGATGTTTTTTCCGCATCTATTGATATGATCATGTGATTTTTGTGTTTGCTTTTGTTTATGTGATGTATTACACTTACTGATTTGCAAATATTGAACCATCCTTGCTTCCTTGGGATGAGTCCCTCTTGGTCGTGGTGCATGATCTTTTTAATGTGTTTTTGGATGTGGTTTGCCAATATTTTGCTGAGGATTTTAGCATCTATGTTCATCATCAACATTGGCCTGAATTTTTCTTTCTTTGTTGCATCTTTATCTGGTTTTGGGATTAGGATGATGCTAGCTTCATAAAAAGAGTTTAAGAGTCTCCTTCATTTTGGATTTTTTGGAATAGTCTGTGAAGGATAGGGATTAGCTCTTCATTGAATGCTTTGTAGAATTCTCCTGTGAAACCATCTGGTCCAGAGCTTTTGTGTGTCAGGAGTTTTTGATTACTGCTTCAATTTCATCTGCTGTTATTGGTGTGTTCAGGCTTTCTGTTTCTTCTTCATTGAGTTTTGGAAGATCATATTTTTCTAGAAACTTGTCCATTTCACCTAGGTTTTCAAATTTCTTGGCATATAATTCTTCATAGTGATTTCTTATAATTTTTTGTATTTCTGTGGTGTCAGTTGCAATCTCCCCTCTTTCATTTCTGATTGTGTTTATTTGGGTCCTCTCTCTTTTTTTCTTGATGAGCCTGCTTAAAGGCTTGTCAATTTTGTTTATGTTTTCAAAGAACCAGCTCCTAGATTCATTGACCCTTAAAATTGTGCTTTTAGTCTGTA
This sequence comes from Anoura caudifer, assembly GCA_004027475.1. NCBI lineage: Eukaryota > Metazoa > Chordata > Mammalia > Chiroptera > Phyllostomidae > Anoura > Anoura caudifer. Next base: position 8,641 of record PVKU01017289.1, on the reverse strand, counting down.
TGCCATTTAATTCTGCTCTGATCTTGGTTATTTCCTTCCTTCTACTTGCTCTGGACTGTCTTTGTTGTTGTTCCTCGAGTTCTTGTAGGTGTAGTGTCAAGTTCTGTGTTTGAATTGTTTCTATCTTTTTTAGGTAGGACTGTATCACTATGAACTTCCCTCTCAGGATTGCCTTCACTGTGTCCCATGAGTTTTGGGTTGTTGTGAGTTCATTTTCATTTGTTTCCAGAAACTTTTTGATTTCTTGCCTAATTTCATTCTTCACACATTCATTGTTTAATAGCAGGTTATTCAATCTCTATGATTTTGAGCGTTTTGGGTTTTCCCCCTTGGGGTTGGTTTCCAGTTTCAGTCCCTTGTGGTCAGAGAAAATGCTTGGTATGATTTCAATTTTCTTGAATTTGTTGAGGCTTGTTTTGTGTCCTATCACATGGTCTATCTTTGAAAATGTTCTATGTGCATTTGAAAAGAATGTGTATTTAGTTTCTTTGGGATGAAGGGCTCTCTCTCCCTCTCTCTCCCTCTCTCTCCCTCTCTCTCTCTCTCTCTCTCTCTCTCTCTCTCTCTCTCTCTCTATATATATATATATATATATATATATATATATATATATACATATAATCTCCCTATATATAATATATAGGGAGAGAGAGAAATGGACTTAACAGATTTTATATATATATATATATATATATATATATATATATATATATACATATGTGTGTGTATATATATATATAATCTGTTAAGTCCATTTCATCTAGAGTGTTGTTCAGTGTCACCATATCTTTGTTGATATTTTGTTTGGAAGATCTGTCCATTTTTGACAGTCGGGTGCTAAAATCCCATACTATAATTGTGTTGCTGTCAATATCTTTCTTGAAGTCCTCTAAGGTTTTCTTGATGTATTTAGGTGCTCCTATGTTTGGTGCATATATATTTACAATATTTATGTCTTAGTGGTGGATTCTTCCCTTGATTAATATGAAGTGACCTTCTGGGTCTCTCTTTATGCCCCTTCTTTGAAGTCCATTTTGTCTGATATGAGTATTGCTACACTGGCTTTTTTTTTCTCACTGTCTGTTTGCTTGGAAAATTTGTTTCCAGCCCTTCACTTTGAGTTTGTGTAGGTCTTTTGTCCTCAGGTGTGTCTCCTGTGGGCAGCATGTGTGTGGGTCATGCTTTCTTATCCATTCAGCTATTCTATGTCTTTTGATTGGAGCATTTAATCCATTTACATTTAAGGTTATTATTGATAGGTACTTATTCATTACCATTTTTGTACTTGTGTTTCTCTCTCTCTCTCTCTCTCTCTCTCTCTCTCTCTCTCTCTCTCTCTCTCTCTCTCCTTTCCTTCCTTTCCCTAAATCAGTCCCTTTAGTATCTCTTGCAGAGCTGGTTTGGTAGAGGTGTATTCTTTTAGACTTCTTTTGTCTGGGAGGCACCTTATTTGGCCTTCTATCTTGATTGTAAGCCTTGCTGGGTAAATTCGTCTTGTTTGCTGGCCTTTGGTTTTCTTTACTTGGAATATTTCTTGCCATTCTCTTCTGGCTTGGAGTGCTTCCATTGAGAAGTCAGCTGCTAACCTAATTGGGCTCCCTTGTATGTTACTTCCTTTTTCTCCTTTGCTGCCTTTAAGATTCTCTCTTTGTCTTGGAATTTTACCATGTTAATTTTGATGTGTCTGGAAGTGGGCCTCTTTGTGTTCCTTTTGATTAGGACTCTGTGTTTCCTGGATTTGTGTGACTTTTGCTCTCATCAAATTAGGGAAGTTTTCCATCATTACTTTTTCAAATAGGTTTTCTATCCCTTGATCTTGTTCTCCTTCTGGAATCCCTATTATATGGATATTATTATGTTTAAGGTTTCTTGTATTTCTCTTAATCCCTGTTCATTCTTTCTTAGTCTCTTTTCCTTTTCTTGCTCTTTCTGGGTGTTTTTTTTTTTTTTTTTACTTTGTCCTTCAACTCACTGATATGATCTTCTGCTTCATTGATTCTGGTTTCAATTCCTTCCACTGTGTTCTTCAGTTCAGAAATTGTACTCTTCATTTCCTCTTGGCCCTTGTTGATGGTTTCTATTTCCTTTTTCATGTTGATATAGTTTGCAGTGAGTTCATCATAGCTTCCCTGTAGTTTGTGGTAGCTCATAGAGAGCTCATTGAGTTTCCTAACAACCATTCCTTTGAAGTCAATATCTGATAGTTGAGTTGCCTCCATTTAATTTAGCATTCTCTCTGGGGCTTCCTCCTTTCCTTTCATTTGGGGTTTGTTTCTTTGTCTTCCCATTGTTTGTGAGATTCTTCTTGTTATCCTCAGCTTCTTAAATTGATGTGTTCTGGCTCTTTGGGTTTATGGCGTGTACTTCTGTGCTAGAATACCTGTGAGAGATTCAGTGGTATTAACTGTTTTCTCTGTTCCTGCATAGATCTGCTAGGTTTGTCTCCCATGTGTAGCGGGAAGTGGAATCTGCTCCCTCCTACCGTGCTACTGCCTTCCCTCTAGGTGCAATATATATATTTTGACACTATTCACAAAAGGGGAAATAAAGACAGAGGGCATTGGAAGACCTTACGAGTCCTCACAGAGTGGGTTTTCTGAGGGGATTGGTGCTGCTGCTCTCATAAGGTGCAGCTGTGGATGATCAGAGGTGGTTGATCTGAGAATCCCTGTTCAAGATAGAAAAAAACCACTCATATGTTCTCAAAGGCAGCAGTAATATGGGAATTGACCTTGGAGGTTTCTGATTTCAATTCACTGATGAGAAAACTGAATCTGAAAATTTTTAGTGTTTTTCTTTGAAAACACAAAGTACAGCATCTGGCACAAATAACACCCCTTTTTATTACAAAAGTTTTTATCACAAAATTATGAACATGTAATTCTGTAACAACAATATCATATTCAAGCACACCATATGACATTTTAGGTAAAATGTTCAAATTAATATTAGAAATTATTACACCCATATTATTATGGTACCAAACACACTCAAACATGTGTCACTTCTGCCAGATGCTATATTTTCAGGTATAGTTATTGTACCTTAGGATTTTGTCATTGAATTTCAGACTAAGAACCAAGGAACATGGAGAGGTTAATTTATTTATTTATTCATCTATCTATTTATTTATTTATTATTGAATGTGTATGCTTGACATTCAGTAATAATGTTAAATGCATTTCAAATGTAGAATTTTATTATAATTTGTCTGAATATATTATTGTGTTCATCATCCAAAGTCAATTTTTTTATCAACAATTAATTATTCTTACTCTCTTCTGCTTTGTTCCACTCTTCTTCCCTGATTTGATCACCATATTTCTGTCTTTGTTCAAGAGTTTTTTCCTGATTAATTTTACTCTATGTTTATAAGCTGCTTTCCAAACCCATCTCCTTTGACATCTGTCAGTCTGCCTTCAGTATATACGCCTCTATCTGTATTTTGTTTGTTTGTTTGTTTGTTTTGTTTACTAGGTTATAAATATAAGTGGATTCATATAGTGGTTTTCTTTCTCTGACTTGCTTATTTTACTTAGCACAATATACACTGAGGTCATCCTCATTGTTCCAAAAGTTACCTTTTCTTCATATTTATGGCTGAGAAATATTCAATTGTGTACCTATTCTCTTGCACTCTTGTTGAGCATATAGATTAATGCAGTGACCAGATAAAACACTATGTAGTTTCTTCAAAAAATTAGAAATTAAGCTGCCCAATGACCCAGCAGTTCCACTTCTGAAAATCTATCTGATAAAGGTTGAAGCACTATCTAGAAAATGTATATGCACCCCTATGTTTATTGCAATGTTATTTACAATAGCCAATATTTGGAAGCAGCCCAAGTGCCCATCAGATCATGAGTGGATATGAACATGAGCTCTTGGTTCTGATGCACTTTTTTATGTATCTGTTTTTACGCAAATACTTTACTGTTTTGATTATTAGAACTTTGTAGCATAGTTCCAGACCATGGAAAGCAACACCTTCAGCTTATTCTTTTTCTCAAAATTGCTTGGAACATTTTGGGTCCTTTTTGGTTCCATATACATTTGAAAAGTATTCAATCCAGTCCTGAGAAAAATAACATTTGCATGTTGAGAGGGATTTCATTGAACCTGTAAATTGACTTGGGAACTAGAATCATGTTAACAATTTGAATTTATCAATCACTTCACAAAATTTTTTCTTGTCTGTAAACTTTTTCAGTGCCTTACTTTTTTTAATTATATTATAATTTTGGTAGTATGTGTTTTTTACTTGTTTGCATATATTAATTGCTAAATAGTTAATTCTTTCTCATGCAGTTGTAAATTGAATTATTTCATTTATTTCTTCTGATTTTTATTATGGTATACAAACATGACAGATAGGTAGATATTAATTTTAATTTTATTATTTTACTGAGTTCTATTTTTAAAGATTTTATTTCTTTATTGTTAGAGGGGAAGGAAGGGAGAAAAAGAGGGAGAGAAACATCCATGTGTGGTTGCCTCTTGCAGGTCCCCTACTGGGGCCAGGCTTGCAACTCAGGCATGTACCTTGACTGGTAATTGAACCTGTGACCCTTTGATTCACAGGCTGGCACTCAATCCACTGAGCCACACCAGCCAGGGCTCCTGAATTCTTTCAATAATTACATTAATATTTTGGATTATCAAAGGTTTTCTATTAATAATGTAATGTCATCTGCCAAAAATTACAGTTTGGGTCCATATTTTTATTGTCTTTAAATTGTTTTTCTTGTTTGATTGCTATGGCCAGAAAAATACAGTACTGTGTTGAATAATAGTGGCGAGAGTGAGCTTTCTTTTCCTGTCCCTGATCATAGTATTCATTAATGATTATTGTCTTAGTTTTGGTGTTAGTTGTAGATTTTCCTTTTTAATTCCTAATTTTATTCATTTGTGTTCTTCTTCTTTTGGTGTGAAAAATCTTCCTATGTGTTTGTTAGTGTAATTATATTTTGAAACAACCATCCTTCATAGGTATTGGATTTTCCTCTCTTTTAAATTTCATTAATTTTCTGCACTGATTTTTGGTGTCTTTTTCTTCTTTCTTCTTATTTTGTTTGCTTTTCTTCCTAACAATCTTAAATTATATCACTGGGATTTTGATTTTTTCTTTCCTCTTGTGACAGTCCTGTATGGATGTAAAGTTTTTATTTTATAACTATTTATGATGTATGTGCAGTATACTAAGGTCATTTTCCTTTTCATTTGTATCAAGGAATGTTTTCATTTTTTAACATATTTATCTTCTCTGATGTATTGGTTATTTAAAAACATAATGTATAATTTTCTTGTAATTTTTGTTTTACATATACTTAAATTTTAGTTACCACTGTGTTCAGAAATCAATATTGATATACGTTCAAATATTTTGAATTTTTCATTCTTGTTTTGTCACTTTGTAAGTTATCCATTTTGAAAATATTCCATGAGCACTAGGAAGTATGTCAAAGTGCAGTTTTTCAATGAAGATTTCCAAAAATATCTGTCCAGGCAAAATGTTCTAACATGTCAGTTAAGGCCAGTATTTTCTTATTAATTTTAAAATGTAATATTTTAACATAAAAATACATTTTCCACATTTAACTAGAAAATAACACTGTATGATTATAGCTTTGTAACATTCAATATTACTGTTAAAAATTTCAAAATGTAACTTTGCTACTTTCACATCACATCACTTATTTGTGGCAATTCCAGATTTTATCTGAAACTGTTCTTTATCAATGCACATCATCGTGAAGTTTAGAAAGAACATTCAATGAGAGGGGAGAGAAAGCTGAAAAATGGGTAGCTTTTATCATGTATTCTCACCAGGTTTTCACAACTGACTTTGTACGGTAGAACTTCCACACCGCCTGGTCTCAGGCCCTCTGTATTGCATAGGTCAGTGATGGTGAATATGAGGGTGAAGGCACCACGATAGGGCAGGCAGTTTTATTGGAAATAGATAGAAGGTCCACACTTTAATACAGGATTGAGTTGCATTTAAGTTTCTGCCAGGTCCTCCTCACCCACAACTCAAATTCATTTCCCCCCAAACAAGTTTTTGGAATTATGAGGCCTTTCTGCTGGACACAAATGTTACATACATTTCAATGTCATATGATTTAACATTCTGGCCATAATTTAGACAGTTTCCAGATGCAGAGAAGATTGTAAAAGTAACATCTGCAACTAAATAGAAAAGTGACTTCAAATAATTTCTAATGTGACTGTATGACCCTCTGACTAAAACTTACTAGTTTTAGGCTTGTGTCTGCATCGCTTTTTGAGTTGTGCTGCATGTTAGAGAAAGTAACACAGGTAGCAGGGGTTTTCAATACTAGGTACGTGAAGGAACTTTACCCAAAATCAATCCAAGTACTCCGAGTGGGCCTGGTGTTTCTCTGCTGCTGCCAGAGATTTCTAAACTTTCACATCAAAAACCTAAACTTGGACCAGATACATGGCACCACGAACTTTGGACAGGTGTATTTCCATGAGCTTCTCGAAAATCACAGTGATCATAGGCCAGTGACAAAGAAGGCTTTTCATAGGGGAAGGAAAATTCACAAGATGAACAGACACAGTGGGTCAAGTAGTATATTTTACAGTGCGAGGCCCAGAGAAGCACCTGCCATGTCTAATACAATTAAATTTACAAAATCTATTCAAGGTTTATTTATTACTATCAACTTGTTTAGAGAATCAAAATAAATCTCAGAGAGATGAGGGGATATTTCAAAGACAAGCTGGAGGTGGGCTGCGTCACCTTGTGTTGAGGAGCATAATCATGCTCACTTACTAACCAGTCTCTACGAGATATTTTGGATGATGTTGAATGTCAGAGAAGTGAACAGGTGGGTAGTCATGGAAACAATGGGGCTGCATGAGAAGATGGCATTGTGGACACTACAGAAAACTTTTGTTTTAGGTTTTCTGAAGGTCCTTCCAAATGCAAGCCTCAGCCAAAGCAAGCTGATGTGGTCTCCACACTAAGAGAAATAAGACAGAACTTAAGTAACACCACCAGAAACCACTGAAATAACCAATATCTGGTGCTCATTCTGAAATGTCCAGTTTTTGAGGAACAGAAAGGCTGGAGCTAAAAAAACCTAATTTGACTTAGAAAACTACAATTTGAGATTAGTTAGTTGGGTGTACTATTTAATTATTTCCTTCAAAGCATTTTGTTAGGTGAGGAAAACATACCTATTTGTGACAATGTCATTACCCCTCTTTGAAGGTGGCTAATTCTTGCATCCATCCTGACTTTGAATTTATCATCCTTTTAAGTTTAAATCACTCTTGTATTCAGGTTGTTTAATTTTATCACAGCAGTTTCTGTGTGCACTTTTTTCAGTGAGACTTTGAGTCATCTATGAGGTATTTAACATCAAAACTGATGTGCTTTTTCCTGAGTCATCTCAGATTCTTTCTCTGAAATGGGCTGTCTTCCTAAAATCTTCAAGTGTTTGTCACTTTTCTAAATGTGGAATCTCCATAAAGAGAGAATCACAATTCACACAGTGGAATTCTACACAGCAGAGAGAAAGAGGGAACTTACACCCTTTGCAACAGCATGGATGGAACTGGAGAGCTTTATGCTAAGTGAAATAAGCCAGGTGGTGAGGAACAAATACCATAAGATCTCACCTTTAACTGGAACATAATCAACAAAAGAAAAAAGCAAACAAAATATAGCCAGAATCATTGAAATTAAGAACAATCTAACAATAGTCAGAGGGGAGGGGAGAAGGGACTGTGCGGAGACAGATTTTCAGGAACTACTGTAAAGGACACAAGGACAAAACCAAGGAGGAGGGTGAAGCAAGGGAGGAAGATGGGTTTGGAGGGGGTTGGGGGGAGGGATGGGGAGAAAATGCAGACAACTATAATTGAACAACAATAAATTATTTTAAATTAAATTTTTTAAAAATAAAGTGAAACAAAGAAGAAGCCATATCTTTATTTAAAATTAACAGGCTGACAATGACCAGAGGGGAGAGGGGAGGGAATTTCAGGGGAAAAGGGGAAGGGTTTGCAGGAACAAGTATAAAGGACACATGGACAAAAATGAGGGGGTGGAAACGGGAGGGAGGTGGGGAGGGCTGTGGTGGTGGGCTGGGATGAGGGTAAAAGGCAGAAAACTGTACTTGAACAACAATTAAAATAAAATACAATTAAAAATTAAATTAAATTAACATTCTCATTGTGTATGTCATTCCTGCACACTGTCTCCAAACTGGGGACTAGTGACATTCACCAGATTATTTCCCTCCATGTGAGGGCAGATCAAGCCTCAGAGCATAAAGGGAATTTACTTCACCCAGACTTTAGAGGGCTCTCAGGGCTGGCCTTTAGGACCACAAGCAGCCAAGTGATATCTGTATGCTTCTCTCTTCTTTTTACTATACTCAGATTGTTTGATTTGCATTTTCTCAAGGTCAGAAGGGGGGCTCATATTTGGTAGCATGTGGAAAAATCCATCACCTATTTATTTTATATGAAAGGCTTATGGTGGGAAATTTTGAAGCCATACAAAGGAACAGAACTAAACACTGCTACATGCACAAATGTGGGTGAGTCTACATGTAGTAAACCTTGAGCTACATGATATGAGCCCAGCCATCAAAGATGACACAGT
>PVKU01017288.1:0-11960 GCA_004027475.1 Anoura caudifer | reverse complement strand
GAATGGTCTTACTGGCATGTGTCTTTGACTTTTGCTTTTCGCTCTCCCTTGTCTTGGTGCCCAGAGTGCAGACACCAAACAAAAGTAAAGCAGCCATCATGTAACTAAGAGGACAAAAACTAAGAGTGGCCAGGAGAGAGTCAGAAGGAGCCTGGTACCTGGAGGCATTGTGGAGCTGCCACACCAGCTCTGGATTGCTTCTAGCCTTTGGCCTGGCCCCCAAGGTACCGTTGCTCACTCAAGACTAATGAGGAAAAAATGATTACCTTTGATAGTCTTGAACTTCCCAGGATATCTGTAAGTAACATCAGACCATTATTCTGGCAAAGGAAGAGGGAATGTGGGGGGGGGGGTTGGAATTTGAGACTCTTATTACTCTCCTGAGGAAAGAAAATATGAGTTCACAGTGAGATTCAATTTCCTTTTGCCTCCTCTGACATATCAAGGGACAAGGATCCCCTCATCGACTGAATACACTTGAATCAAGCAAACAGCTCTAGAGCCCAGAGCAGCTGTCTACAGAAGCTAAAGAGCCCATCTTTCAGAAAGCAGCTCACAGACATTTACATGCCTGGCCTGGGAATGATACTCAAAATCTATTCATATCCATAAGAAAAAAATTGACTTTTGTCAGTGCTGGGGTTTAAGGCTCTATTTGGGCATCTTTTCAAGGATTCCTGTGACACCAATATCTCAGCATTGGCCTCACCCTGCTCAGGCTGGTGGCTGCATATTACTTGGTGAGGTGTTTGCATTTTCAGGCCTCAAATTCTTGATACCTTGGCAAAGGCCACCCGCACCCTGCTCACTCATTTCAGGCTCACCAGGCTGCCATCTGGAGCCATCCATCCTTTCCATAGTGTCTAAGGCCGCTGTGTTTCCTCTAAATGACCAGATCCTGTGTAGGGTTGCATATGATAAATAGCAACAACTGCAGGTTCCTGCTTTCTAGTTTCTTATTCCCAGCACTTGAGTGTTGGAGTAGACTTCAGGTGTCTAGATCCAAGTATACCCCCCCTGGAATGCCCTGGCCAGCAACAAAACAGGAGCAGCCTAAAAAAGAAGAGGTGCCCCTAAGGAGGCTCACTGGGGAGCACCTCACCCCTTCCCTGACACATAGCTCCCAGCAGGGCTTATATGACTGGCTGCCTTCATCTGATCCACTTGCCTCATTTCTTCCCTGGTCACCCTCTTCACTGTCTGCCCTGCTCCTCCCATGTCCCTGGTGGAACCATTCAGCCCCCAACTCCCTTTCCTCTTCCTTCATCATAGCCCAGGCTCACGGGGTTCCAAATACCAGTAGTCCATCTCTGAGTCTGTGTCCTGCTGTTAGAGTGCCAGGGTAGTCCTCCAAAGAGATGGGTTGGGACAGAGTTAAAGACAAAACAACAAAATAAAAACAGCACCACAGTGCTCGGGAAAATCTTCCATCCCTTGGGGAGTTGTTTTGTCTAATGACTTCTAATCACATGCAAATAACTTGCTAATAACTGAGAATGAGGACTCCTTGAATGTTGTACCATAGGTGCCTCCTTTATGTCACCCTCACCTTGGCCCTGCTCTTAGGTTTGGCCTAAGACAGGCTCAGAGAAGAGAGCACAGAACAGACTTAACAGCTCCAGCTTGAAGAGTAAGGTCGAGTGCCCTTGGCTGGGAGAACAAGGGGTCCAGCATCAGAAGTCAGCAATGGAGAGCCTTATAAGGAAGAGAGTGGATAAACCACTTAAAATCCAGAAACCCTCATCTCAATCTAGGTGCTAAATCTCAGGTACTAATATTGCTGTTTCCAGTTGCAGAGTCTATTATGGTCATTGGATTTTAGTTGGGCTTGAGACAATGTGCCCAGCTATCTCAGGACATCTGAACATAGTTCCACAGGGACTATGGGACACAGGGAAGGCTTAACTGCCCAATGGTGAGAACAGTTTATTGTCTTTCCTAGTGGGGAGTTCTCAATCTGCTGTCTTTATGTGAATTCCTCATTTCTGAGGCAGGAACACCAATGGCCATTGCTAGCCCCCTTTCCTTCCCTGGCTTCTCTTGGCCCACTTTCCCTCTTTTCTGGAAAATATAGTGTGTGATGGAGGTAACTCCTCTTGGAACATGTCTTGGCTACTGCTAGGTCTCCACTTGGGTCAGTGCTCCACTAGGGTCAGGTCTCTCAGACCTGGAGAAAAGTCCCTTCTGAGATCAGCAGGTTGTGTGAGCTGCAGCATCCTCAGGCAGTGACCAAGGCTCAGTTCTCTAACCATGTCCCTCTGCCCTGTTTCTGCCACCAGAAGTGGGGCTCTCTACCTACCGGCCCACTTCACCCAATGTTACCGCTCAGCTGTGGGCTGTTATTTCTTATTGGCTTTTTCCACTTTGAGGGCTAGCAGTTACTAATGAATACAATCTTGCATTTGTTTTCCTAAAGCTGGTCTTTCAGCACAGTAACATATTTGGCACCTCTTTTTTCCTTATTTCCCATGATGAGATCATCAGAAACATAACTTCTAAAGGAATCTGTACAGTCAGACTCTGCAAGGAAACCCTTGGGTTTCCAGACGGGGACTTCAGCAGCAGCAATGACTTCATCCACTCAGGGAAACATGTGTCCACCTCTGAGGAATGACCTCAGCTGCAAAGTTTCTCCCCTCACTCTAGAAATTCCCCAATCAGCCCTTCGTCCTGTTGGGGATAACACTGCTGTCAAAACGTGATCCCTCTCCACCACCCTCCACCCCTCTGTAAATATTCACACAGTCCAGTTCCTCTCAGTTCAGGAAAAAGGAGTCTATCAGATGTGCTCCTCTGAAACTGGACAAGTCCACTTACTTCCCCAAGGCTTCTGACACAGGTACCAGCTTCAGTCCTGTCTGTTCCTACATGCACTGCCCAGTGTTCTCTACTTGTCCTATGGCATATCTCCCTGGCATCTTGAGAGCTCCCTCAAGGGGGAAACCTGGCTCATTATCCTCCAGGCTATACATGCTCACACCCCCACCTGTCCCCACCCTCCACCCCATCCTCTGTGTTGAGAAAGCTTGAACACTTGAACTCTGAAGTAAATGCCTTAACCCTGGCTGGTGGAAGTGGGATACAGACAGTAGGGTAGGCTAGAAACCAGGACATCCCAGCTTGCCAAGCAGTGGCCAAGTGGCTAGGAGAAGTAGGTCAGCTGCTCTGGGCCTCTGTCTCCCCTTCCTCCAAGCATCATCCTCAATCTCCTCTGTAACCAGCTGAGCCACCAGCTCTTTCTCACTGAGAGCACTGGAGGGATTCCCCGATTCTGCCCTGTGGCAGGCAGGACCAGTGAAGTAGGCTACCTCATGGACAGGACACCTGCAAAGCCAGGAAGGGACTAACAGTGACCTCCAAATTCCCTGTTCTTTTCATTTTAATTAAATTTTTTAAAAATTACAGTTGACAAACAATATTATATTAATTTCTAGTGTACAGCATAGTGATTAGGCATTTATCTTACACATCTGACACCATACATAGTTTTTATAATGTTATTGACTACATTCCCTATGCAGTACTTCCCATCCTGTAACCATTTTTATAACTGGCAATTTGTACTTCTTAATCCCTTCACTTTTTTCAACCATCTCCCCAACACTCCTACCATCTGGCAACCATCAATTTGTTTTCTGTATCTATGAGTTTGTTTCTGTTTTGTTTGTTCATTTATTTTCTTCTCTAGATTCTATATATAAGTCAAATTATTTGGTATTTGTCTTTGTCTGACTTAATTCACTTAGCATAATACTCTCTAGGTCCATCCATGTAGTCACAAACGGTAAGATTTCATTCTTTTTTATGGCTGAGTAATAATGGTCAGTTAATCTATGACAAAGGAGGCAAGAATACACAATGGGGTAAAGTCAGTCTTTTCAATAAATGGTGTTGGGAATCCTGGACAGATACATGCAAAAGAATGAAACTGGACCAATTTCTTACACCATATACAACAGTAAACTCAAAATAGTTTAAAGGCTTAAATGTAAGACCTGAAACCATAAAACCTGAAGGAAACATAAGCAGTAAACTCTATGACATTTCTCTTTGCTATATCTTTTTGGATATGTCTCTCTCAGGCAAGGGAAACAAAAGAAAAAATAAGCAAATGGGACTACATCAAGCTAAAAAGATTTTACACAGCTAAGAAAACCATTAACAACCTACTGAATGGGAGAAGATACTCCTCAGTGATATATCCAATAAGGTGTTAATGTTCAAAATATATCAGAGGTTCATACAACTAAAAAACCCATATTCTAAAAATATATTCTAAATATATTAATATATTCTAAAACCCCCAAATATTTCAATTAAAAATGGGCAGAGAACTTGAATAGACATTTCTCCCCTACTCCTTTTCAAGTTCTCCCTGCTACGTTTGACTTAGGCACTTGCTACCCTTTGCCCCCTCCTGGTGACAAATGGAAATGCAACTGAAGAGGGCTTCCATCCTCACTCCATCCTACCTTGATCTACAATGATGCTCCTCAATGACAGTCTCCCAGTTGTAAACTAGGAAAGGGGACAGATGATGGAGGCTGAATGGGAAAGTCACTCTTGAGAAGACCAGAGCTGGGAGGGGAGATAGAGCATCTGGGCCCACATACTCTGCCTGGCCCTGGTGCTGTACATTAAGGATAGGTACTCCTGTTGAGGTTGGCCATCCTCTTGTGCACACTTACCTATTCAAAGGTATCACTCCAGGCATTCTGCCTCACTCCTACAGCATACATACTTTCACTCTCTCCTCTGATTTATTCAATCTCTTCCTTGAAACACTTTCTGCTCCTAGAACTTCCCTGTCTTGCTTTTCTTCCCACCTTACTCACTGATTACTCCTTCTAGTCTTCTAAACTGGGTCCTTCTCTCCTCCCTAGGCTCTTCATGTTGGGGAGCCCTAAGACTTAGTACTCAGAAATCTTTTCTTCTGGGTCTAGATCCACTTCCTTGGCCAATTTATCTCTTTAAATACTATGTGCTAACAACTCTCCAATTCAAATCTCCATCCTGCACTATCCTTGAATTCTGTATTTCCAACTGCCTACTCAACATCTCCATTTGTCTCCAATCAAACTTATAATTTCCATTTTACCCCTACCCACCATCAAAGAAACAGAATGATTAAAAACAAAATGAACCATTAGTTCTATAGCCTTCCTGATTTCAGGTTATGGCAACTCCCTTCTTCCAGTAGACCAGGCTAAAAATCTTGTACTTCTCCCTAATATTTTTCTTGAAAATCCCATATCACCAATCCTACTGGCTCTACCTTCAAAATATATTCAGAGCTTGATAACCTCTCTCCAACTCCACCGCTACCACCTTCGTCCAAGCCATTACTATGATTTTCCTGCATTGTAACAGCCTCCCAATTGGTCTCCTTGCTTCCATCTTTCCTCTCTATAGTTTACTTTCTACATGGCAGCTAGAACGATCCTTCTAACCAAAGGCAAGTTATCATTCTCTCACTCAAATTTCTTCAGGGTAAAAGCTGAGTCTTTATTGTTTTAAATCCTCACCTTAGGTTATGTTTATTGATTTTTTAAAAAATATATCTTATTGATTATGCTATTACAGTTGTCCCATTTCCTCCCTTCACTCCCCTCCATCCTGTACACCCTCTCCCATCCATTTTCCCCCCTTTCGTTCATGTCCATGTGTCATAAGTTCTTTAGCTTCTACATTTCCTATACTATCCTTGTCCCCCCTGTCTATTTTCCACTACCGTTTATGCTACTTATTCTCTGTACCTTTCCCTGCTCTCTTCTCCTCCCACACCCCCATTGCTAACCCTCCATGTGATCTCCATTTCTGTGTTTCTGTTCCTGTTCTAATTGTTTGCCTAGTTTGTTTTTGTTTTAGGTGTGGTTGTTAATAATTGTGAGTTTGCTGTCATTTTACTGTTCATATTTTTACCTTCTTTTTCTTAGATAAATCCCTTTAACATTTCATATAATAAGGGCTTGGTGATGATGAACTCCTTTCACTTGACCTTATCTGAGAAGCACTTTATCTGCCCTTCCATTATAAATGAAAGCTTTGCTGGATAGAGCAATCTTGGATGTATGTCTTTGCCTTTCAGGACTTGGAATACTTCTTTCCAGCCCTTCTTGCCTGCAAGGTCTCTTTTGAGAAATCAGCTGACAGTCTGATGGGAACTCCTTTGTAGGTAACTGCCTCCTTATCTCTTGCTGCTTCTAGAGTTCTCTCCTTCATTTTAATCTTGGCTAATGTAATCATGATATGCCTTGGTGTGTTCCTCCTTGGGTCCAACTTCTTTGGGACTCTCTGAGCTTCCTGGACTTCCTGGAAGTCTATTTCCTTAGCCAGATTGGGGAAGTTCTCCTTTATTATTTGTTCAAATAAGTTTTCCACTTGTTGCTCTTCCTCTTCCCCTTCTGGTACCCCTATAATTCAGATGTTGGAATGTTTAAGATGTCCTGGAAGTTCCTAAGCCTCTCTTCATTTTTTTGAATTCTTGTTTTTTCTTCTTTTCTGTTTGGTTGTTTATTTATTCCTTCTGGTCCACTCCATTGATTTGAGTCCCAGTTTCCTTCCCATCACTATCGGTTCCCTGTACATTTTCCTTTATTTCACTTAGGGTAGCCTTCATTTTTTCATCTAATTTGTGATCAAACTCAATCAGTTCTGTGAGCATCCTGATCACCAGTGCTTTGGAATATGCATCTGATAGGTTGGCTATCTCTTCATTGCTTAGTTGTATTTGTTCTGGAGCTTTGAACTTCTCTTTTGTTTGGGCCATTTTATTTTTATCATGATGTGCCTGTTACATAGTGAGGGGCAGAGCCTTAGGTACTTACCAGGGCAGGGCAACCCACGTCTCGGGGTTGTGATGCTGTATGTAGGGGAGGGTCTGAGAGGGAACAATGGCCCTTGCCCCGCGCTCTCTCAGATTTCAATCCCTTCTGCTGCTCCCCTGAAGCAAATTGGGCTTTTCTGGTGCTGATTCCTGTGTGGGTGGTCTTGTGTATGTTCTAGGACCTTGTGGGCTCCCCAATGAACTCTCCTGTGAGGCTGGGAGTCTCTCCCAGTACCTCAACCCCCACAGGTGTTTTCAATCGGTGTTTTGAGGCTTTATTTCCCTGCTCTGGGGCCCTGGGTTGTGCGGTCTGTCTTGCTCTCCAGTTTTGCCTGGTTTATCTGCATGCCAATGTGGGACCTCCCAGTCCACCAGCCACCTTGCATGCCATACCCCTCCACAATCCATCACCCTGCTGGTTCTGCCTGCTGCCCTCTTCCTCACCTGGGGTCTACCAGCCGCTACCTGTGCACTCAGGGTCCTCCCACTCCTACCTTGCACCTCGGTGTCTGCCAGCCACCATTTTTTTTTGCTGCCACCCCTCTCCACCGGGCAGCCGGACTCGGCCCCTCCTACTGGTCTGGATGAATGTGTCTATTTTAACTCCTTGGTTATTGGACTTCCATACAGTTTAATTTTTTATCAGTACTGGTTATTTTTTTGTTTCTAAATTTTTGTTGTCTTTATTTTGGTCGTGTGAGGAGGCACAAGGTGTCTACCTATACCTCTATCTTGGCCAAAAGTCTATTTATTGATTTTTAGAGAGGAAGGGGAGAGAAAGAGAGAAAAAGAGAGAAACACTGATTGGTTGCTTCCCATATGCACCCTGACTGGAGACTGAACCTGCAAACTATGTATGTGCCCTGACCAGGAATTGAACCTGTAGCCTTTTGGTGTATGGGATGATGTTCCAACCAACCGAGCCACCTGGCCCGGGGCAAATCTGAGTCTTTATTATCTTTTGAGTGCCTAATAAATTTATTGTAATCCTAAGAAGAAAGAATAGAAATAATAAATTTAAATCTACATTATTAGCAATTTAGTAAACAGTGTAGTCCTAAGTATAGTTAATTTTGGAATCATGATTTGTGGTTTGACATCTACTTCTTAAGGCATATAAAACACTAAGAAGCCAATATTAAACTTTTCATTTTAATTAAATATTCAGAATAAATTTTGATTAACTAAGTTTGCAATTAACAGTTAAATATTTAGGAACAACCGATGTACTAAATTAATGTTTTACTTTATTAGATGTGCAAACAATGTAAATATTTAAGATTGTTGGTGGATGGTAAAAAGAATGTCAGTTGCTCAATGAATGTAAAAGATGAATGAGCAGAACCTTGAACAGAGTTTACTTAGTTGTGAATAATCCCACACACAAAATCTCCCTGGACATTAATGAGTGCATCCACTGATTAGCAGGTGGGCCATCCATTTCCTGACACCCTGGCCAACAACCTTAAAAAGGTTAGCTTTCCTCCCCAGCTAAAAAGACCCTCAGGACATGAAGTACTTGCTCCCAGCAGGGAATCCACTCTGAGGAAGAAGGTAAACAGACATTGATCAGCTGGGCCAGTCTGGCTCTAGTCCCTCCCATGGTGTTCACACTGAGCATTGCAGCACTTGTAGAAGATGGTCATTGGCAGAGTGGGTCTGATGCTGCATGAAATAGTCATGAGGATATTCAAATTTGGAACATGGCTCCACAGTAGAGGCAACATTCTTCCAGGCAGCTGCTCTACTAAGCACATCATCCACTTCTTTCAGCTTTGGATACTTCAGATTTGTCAACCTGCGGGTGATGTTGTGCAGGTAGGGGCTGTGTTGCAGGTGAAAGGGTGGCAGCACTGTCCCTTCTCCATGATAAGCCCATCCATGCAGCCAGGGCAGAAGAGCAGCATGACAGATGATTCATGACAGATAACTCGGTTCTGAAGGCTCCGGCCAAAGCTGAGGCTTTAAATTGGCCTGTAGAGTCCTACATGACCTGGCCCCTTGCTATTCTTTCAATCTCATCTCTTGCCACAGTCCCTCTTTCTTTCTGTATTCTATGCTCTTTCATGGCTGTTCCTTGAATGCACCAGCCCCATTTTTCTCAGGATCTTTATACTTGCTATTCCTCCTGACTGGGACATTCTCTCCCCCAATATCCATATACCTCATTCCCTTACTTTCTCCAGGTTTCTGTTCAAATTTTACCTCACCAGGGAGGCCTTCCCTAACCACCTCATTTAAAGTGATACTCACCTACACCCGCATTGTCAGTCATTCCCAATTCCTTTACTCTGCCTGATTTTTCCACTTGGCACTTATTTGCCTTCTGTCAATATTATGTATTCATTTTTTATACATTTGTTTTCTATCTCCCTCCATAGACTATAAGTTCTATGAGAGTCAGGGTTTTCTTTTGTTCACTGCTGTACTCCTGCACCTAGAATAGTGCCTGGCACATAATAGGTGTTCAGTTACAATTTGTTGAGTAGATGGATGGGTGAATGGAAGGACCAGTAGTTGAAAAGCACAGGATGACTATGGTTGCAGTGTTTTTTTCAAGGTCTGAAAGATCTGAGCATGTTTATGTGCCCATGGGAAGGTTGAAAGACACAGGAATAAGGTAAGTCCCTTGAGGGAGAAGGAGAACGATGCTTGGCACAAAGAGGTCTCTGAGGAGGCAGAAAGAGACCTGGGGAGACCCACATCTTCCTTGGGCTGGAGGGAAGGAGGTGATGATGGGGTAATGAGGATGAGATGGAAAACCAGTGAAGGCCCTAGAGAAGGCTTTAATTTTTTCCTGTAAAGTAAAAGGGAAAGGCAAGATAATCTTCTGAGAGCAAAGGAAGTGAGAGTGGGCAGAGTCTAAGAAAAGGGAGATT
Organism: Anoura caudifer; assembly: GCA_004027475.1. Classification (NCBI taxonomy): domain Eukaryota; kingdom Metazoa; phylum Chordata; class Mammalia; order Chiroptera; family Phyllostomidae; genus Anoura; species Anoura caudifer. The sequence goes on along the minus strand of PVKU01017288.1, from coordinate 2,255 downwards.
TGGATAGTGGCTATGAGGAATAGGAGAGATCAATCCTCTGGAACACATAGCATGGTCGTTAAGTAGTGATAAGGTTCACAGTTTGGAACAGCAACAATGACATACCCTCTCCCCCTTCTGCTTTGGGATTGCAAGCAAGATCACAATAGGATAGGGAGCTGCTGTGGGGAGGAAGGAATCTTGGCATCCAGGTCTGGAGTCTATACCTTATCTAATGGCTCATCTCTCTTTACCTGCTCTCCCTCCATGGTTGAACCCACTTGACCCCAGCTTCTTCCCTAGGTTTCCTCATGACTGTAATTCAACCCAGTGTGTCAGGACTGGTTCTGGGAAATCGGATTCTGAGATGGAGTTAAGCATGCAGAAAGTTTATTAGTGATGCTGTTAGGCTTAATGCCAGGAGGAAAAAAGGGAGGAAATAGAACTGTGCAGAGGGAGAAGCTGGGCCACAATACAGTCTCAACAAAGGACCTGGCTAATCCCACTGGGGTCTCTGAAGTTAGAATGACCTCTTTAGAGTTGTTCTGTGTCAGGGCCAGGATTGGCCTTTTATAGCCAAGTTGTGATCAATCATTGCATGTGGGTCTCCTGGAAAGGGGGAATGACTTGATCTAGTTTACTTTCTCTAGCAGAGGCAATTCCGGATGAAGACTTAACGATGAAAGGAGTCTTCCTGTAGTACTCCTAGCAGCTGGGGGAGTAAATCCTTCAGTCAGGAAGAGGGGTCCCAATAGCATAGCACAGCATCCACCATTGTAATACATCTTTAGTTAGCCTTTACTCTATGCCTGATCCAGTGTCTCCCTCAAACTCAATGTGGGGGACGGGGACTCAGGAGCTCTAGGGACCTATTAAGCAACTGGGTACTGGAATTATACTCCTGCATAGAAGTAAGAGGCCTTGGGTTGTAATCCTAAGTCAGCTACTGACTCACTCTGTGACTCATAGTAGGTGTTCTCTGGCTTCTCTCAGCCTCAGTTTCTCCATCTGTACATGAGGGTTGAGCTGAGGTCTTTGCCCAATAGTTTACGGCTTTATGATGCCTAAAATCATAGACAGCAAGGAGTGAAGCTTGCCTGTGCCTCATTCTTGAACCTCAAAGGCCCCACACATTACCCCAGCCCTCTCAGTTTGAGAGTTGTCAGGCTTGGGTCTTTATGGCCTGGGGTCACAGGCTGAATAATCAAAATACAAGTTCAAGGATAGACTTAGGGGAGAGTGAGCATCCCATGCTCCTTTCAACTCCCCCAACCATTCTTAGAATGGATTTTAGCTTTTCTCAGGAGCATTATGGTTTCTGCCACTACAAAGAGACATCATTAAAATAATATGGGCAAAATTCTTGGAAGTCATTCAGTTCATTACTGTTTTCTGGCATCATAGGCCACACAGAGATACCACCATCTCTTAAAGAGTTATAATTCACATTAGTCATTAGCAACTTCAGGGCCTTTGAGAGGCCAGAGGTCAAGTTCAATGTAATTTGGAATTTTGCTTTTGCTTTGAGAATACTTAGAAATCCTTAAATTATTCCCACTTCATATTCCCACTCCTGCCACCAGGTTTATATTTCCAGGATAGTCCTGTGTTCAACTAACTCAGCTGCTTTTTATAGGAATTGCTTTTGTAGGTAATTTATGCTCTTTTTTCCTAAGAGGAAACAGTCTTCATTTCTCAACTCTGTATTTTTGACTACTCATGATGAGAGTGAAATCAGGAAGAATGTAGTACCATCACCCACATTTCTGAACTGATATGAAATGTAAAGAAGAAAATGAGCCAAACATAGTTGGGTCTGATCCTCAGTATGATATCCCAGGAAAGGTAGAAAGGCCCTCAATTATTATCTTGTCCAGTCCCTCCAATTTTACATATGGGGAAAACTGGGGCAAAAGAGGATGAGAACCCAGCTTTTTACTAAGTATGAGATCCTTCAGGAGAGAAGGAAGGCTTTTAGAACAAAGTCTTCCATTTGAAATGACAGAATATAAATAACTTTTAAAATAATCAATACATAACAGAAATTTAAAAATAAGATGAAGTCCCTGGCCAGCTGGCTCATTTGGTTGGAACCATATACCAAAAGGTTGCGAGTTCAATTTCCAGTCAGGGCACATACCTAGGCTGCAGGTTCAATTCCCAGTTGGGGCAGGTATGGGAGGCAACTGATAGATGTGTCTCATATCGATGTTACTCTCTTTTTCTTTCTTTCTTTCTTTCTTTCTTTCTTTCTTTCTTTCTTTCTTTCTTTCTTT
>PVKU01017287.1:0-11944 GCA_004027475.1 Anoura caudifer | reverse complement strand
AAACAACCTAAGTGCCCAGCAATAAATGAGTTGATGAAAAAACTATGGTACATTTACACTATGGAAAACTACTCAGCACAAAGAAAGAAGGAGCTCCTACCCTTCTCGACAGCATAGGTGGAACTGGAGAGCATCATGCTAAGTGAAATAAGCCAGGTAGTGAAAGAAAAATACCAGGTGATCTCCCCTATATAAGTGGAACCAAAACAACAAAACAAACAAGGAAGTCAAATATAACCAGAGACATTGAAATAGAGAACAAACTGGCAGTAACCAGAGGAAAGAGGGATAATGGGGGAAAATAGGGGAAGGTCCATCAAGGAACATGTATAAAGGACACACAGACAACATTAAAGGGGGAAGGTTTGAGGATGGGAGGAGGCAATGGGTGTGGCAGGTGCCCTTGGTGGGGGGGAATGGAGACAACTGTATTTGAACAACATGAAAAAATAAATTAATTAAAAAAAAGAAAAGGAGGAAAAAAGAAAACAATTACCAAGTATTTCTTCCCAAGAGAAGAAAAGATAATTTAAATTAAAATGTAGGTAAGACTTGGCATCCTTGTGTGGGATTAGATGTAAATTCTCACACAACATTTCATGGTGACACTGGAAACCCCATGTTCTTTTCTGTGTCTCTTCCCTCCGAATATGTTTTCAAACACTTACCTCTGAAGTCTACTCTTTCTTCTGATCATTTAGACTTCTTGTTATGATCTAGGTAACACGTCACTGGGACAAAACAAAACTTCCGCTCTGTTTAGGTGTTTTGCCCTAGACTCAACTGTAACATGATGAAATATTATTTCCCACAATTCTGGGTCGCTAGCCAGTCTTTCAGATTAGGAGAAAATTACCCTTTTTCTCTGCTCTCACTTCCAGTCCGTCCTGCTGCCCAAGGAAAAGAAAAAGTCTTGGAACCACCACACCAGGTTGGTCACCCCCCACAAGGTTATGCAGAGAACATAGGCCCTCCTGAAATGAGAACTTACGGCTTTTACTGAAAATGCTGCCTACAATTCACTGAACACTGATGTTCTAGCAACTTCATGGATTTACTCTTATCTAACCTTCCTCTTGGGGTAAAGATGAACCTTGTGAAAAATTAGGAGCCCTTTCCTTTGTGTTTTACAGAGGGAACTAGAGACCAAGGCTGTGCTATCTCCTCAAGGCCACACAGGTAGTAAATGGAGGACCGGGATGTAACGGCTGTCTGATTTAGGACAGGGAACCTGAATCACTGCCCAGTGCTTATTGCTATCTTCCCTGACCTTCTGCATCTCCATTTTTGATTCTTCTAATTCTAATTAAACAGAATTTCTTAATTATTAAGTTAAAAGAAGTATTACAGATTATCATGAGACCTAGAACCTAAACATTCTTATCCACTTTCTTTCCATTTTTTATTTATATTTATTTTTTCTGGATATTTTCTACTATGTTTTATTCTAGAAGTATAATAATTTTAAACTCATTCTTTCTTGCTGTTCAAGTACAGTTGTCCCCATTTCACCCCCAACACTCCCCTCCACCCCACCCATCCCCACCTCCCTCCCTCAATCCTATCCCCCTTGGCTTTGTCCATGTGCCCTTTATATGTGTTCCTTGATGACCCTCCCCTTTTTCCACCTTATTTTTTATATAGAGTTTATTGGATAAGTTATGTGAAATAATAACATCACATTTCAGGTTTAATATTTAAAGTATTTGACAAATGTTTCCTGACTGGTGTGGCTCAGTGGATTGGGCATCACCCTGCACACAGACAGGTCTCTGGGTCACTTCCAAGTCAGGGCACACACCTGGGCTGCAGGCCAGGTCCCGGGTCGGGGGTGTGTGAGAAGGAACCAATAGATGTTTTCCTTGCACATCGATGTCTCTGTCCCTCTCTTTTTGCCTCCCTTCCCCTCTCTAAAAATAAATACACATTCAATCTTTAAAAAAAAGAAATAAAGTATTTGACAAAAGCATATACCCATGTAACCCTGACATGGATTGATATGCAAATTGTATCACTGTAAGGTTTTCTTGAGATCCACCACAGTCCATGCCTTCTTTCCACCCAACCCCTGGCAACCATGACCTGACTGGTGTTGCCCATAGATTCCATGGGACCGTTCTGAAATTTTATTTATATAAATTATCTAGTAGGTGCGCTTTGTGTCTAGTTTCTTTCTTTCAGGATGTTTGAAAATGTATCCATATTAAGAGATGAACAAGTAGAGTATTTTGTTTCTGAGTAGTAGTGAATATTATAAATACACCAGTTTCATGATTCATTTATGGAATTTCTCTTCTGTCATCCCCAATCTGCTGTTGAGCACAGCAATGAGTTTTTCCCTTTATTTCTGTGATTCCCACTTGTTTTTGGTGTGGTTTTCATTTGTGATCTGAGATTTCTGTTCATTTATGTAAAAATATTTTTCTAAATTTTTGAAAATATTGCACTTAATCTTTGCACATATGTATTTATTGCAGGTGCTTTCAAATAGTTGTCTGCTGAATTATGTAAGTTGAGCCACCCCAGAGCCAGTTTCTATTTGCTTTTTTCTTGAGTATGAATCATATTTTCCTGGGAATTTTTGGTTGTGTAATAAAGACCAATGACCATGGTTCCATTTGTGAACTGTAACTTCACTAATAAATCAGGAATATATTTTCCCTTTGTCATTCTACATCCTTTTAAATATGTTAATTGATCAACCCTTCTTGAGCACTTGCTACAAGCCAGTGTTGTGCTGGGTTTCATGTAGAGGACTCATGAGGAACGATCTGAAAATCAGTCAGACTACAGTGCAGTGAGAAGGGAAGTGGAGGTCGGGTTAAAAATGGAAGTGCTTTTCAATTACGTTTCTTCCCAATACATATCGGATACTTGGAAGGTATTGCTAGTGACCCCTCCAGGTAAATGATGTTAGCCATATACCGTGTTAAATGCTGATACTCAACAATGTAACAAACAAAAGACTTATTTTGGTTGTTTTATTTTCTCATAGCTCCCTCACCATGAGCTGTGGATATCTTGCAAAAGGGAGGGAGGTTATTTTCATTTTTAGACAGGAATACATCCACAAAAGTGGTTCACATGTGTAGCTTAAGTCATATCAGAATTCATTCTGGTATTTGAAACTGAAATTTATGTAATTCATTTCTTATTGTAAGCCATGTACCATGCAATTGCATAATTACCTACCCAGCATTTATATAATTATCAAGAAAATAATATTGAATTCGATCTGATCTTAAAAGATGCCTGAGTTTTTGCATTTGATGTGGTAGCAATTGAATTTCTCTCAAACCTCTCTCTCTCTTAAGGATGAGCCTGTGGGTAGGTTCCCCACAGGAGCCCTGTGCTAGGAGAGCATCTGTGGCCCTGTGTCAGGTTACAGCACAGCCTCTGGAGGCCTGGGTGTCACTGTGCTTCTCCTCCACAGAAGTAGGTGCCTGAGTGGCTGAGCCGGGAGCCCGTGATGCACAGGGAGCTGTGCTGCTTCTCTTTATCCAACGTGGCTGCTATTTTGTCACGAATCTCTTTTCCTTCTCTTCTTAACAACATCAAGAAGATGAGCCCTTCACCAGGCTTCTGCCAGTACCAGTGTAAGGAATATAAAGTCTTCGAGGAATTGCACCAGATGGTAACATTTTCCCCCTCTTGGATGACCAAGGACTGAGGACTCTGCTGCACTTCTTGGCTTCTCACACCTGATCAGAAAACAATGGAAGGACACAGGAAACCCTCAGGAGATGCTTAGTCTCAAAACATAAACATCACCACATACTTATAGAACGTGAGTGGTTCTCATAAGGGCCCCCCGGGTCAGAAGGACAGCCCAATTTCTGCTTTCAGACTGAACCGTGTACTCACAAGCCAATTGCCACAGCAGAGCACCTGAGAGCACTCTCAGGAGAGTCTCCATCCCTTGGCTCCCCAGCAAATCCAGTGGATCAGGTCAGATTCTGAATGGGCTTCTCAGCAGGAGTTCCTTTGAGCTCAGAGCAAGGTCTGTTGCAGGTGTTTCTAGAACACTGAAACTCAGGGGGACGACCAATCAGAGAGACTTTGCAGCATTTCATCCTTTCCAGAGAATTGTGTACAACCAGAATACTTTTAACACAGTGCCCCCCTCTGGCCAGGATAAGAAATGATGAATGTGTGGATTTGGGCTCTCTTGAATAAATTTACATACACTAAGTCCTTTTTGTTGTTGTTGTTTAGGGTTTCAGTATAAGAAAAACCCATTAATATACTCTGATAGAGAGAAAATTACTCCAGGATTAAGAGAAAAACAAAAATCAAGGGAAATGAAATATAACATTATATGTATAAATACAAATGCATGAATCAAAGCAATCATATTTCATATAGTATAATTTCATTATAATATTTGGTTCTTCAGATCATTTTCAATGCTCCTTAGTGCCTTCTAAATAATGTACAAGCAACTTACAATGGTTCATAATTATTTTCACAAAGTGGTGTCTGCATTTTGCTGTAGTCTTAAGTTTTCTGTTGCCCATTTTGAGAATATGCTCCAGCCATTCTGAATGAGTTTAATGTCATTCTCCTAAACTAAATCTTGACTTTATATCTTTGTATATTTTCTCTTTTTCTATAATACTTTTTCCCCTCTCCCTATTTTTGATTAACTTCTTTATGAGTCTTAACCTAGCTATCACCTCTCTTAGGTGGCCTTCCCTTATGTTCTGTATCCTTTTGGTTACCTCTGTCAGGTGGTCAGTTGGCTTTTCTCCTGGGATAGTTTCAATGACACCGTTTTGTTATGTGTTCCACAGTCTCACATGTTTCCCCAGGGCAGGCACGATGTCTATTTCCTTCCAGTTCAACCTCCTGTATTTGAGCCTGAGACACGTATTAGGGGTCAAGTGAAACAATAATTAGAAGAACCTCCAGTGAATAGAGAACACATTTGGGAGCTCACAAACTTCATGGTTGCTCATTTGTCAAGTTGATATCATGGCTACTTTACCTTGTTGGTTGGAGAAATTTATAAGCTCGTACTTGTGGACAGACTTTGGGGCTGTTAAAAGTAAATCTTCTCTGACCATTCTCTACAAGTTGGGGGAAGTGCCTAGGAATGGGATGCTTTTAAAAAGGTGGTATGTTTCATTAAACTTTTTTAAAAAGCTGCAAACTATACTCAAAATCACCGATTTGGTATACTGGACATACTCACCAGCAGTGTGAGAGAGAGTCCTAGTTTCCAAGGGTGTCTCACATCCTTGGAAAGCCTTGATGTGGTCAGTCTTTTTAATTTTAGACATTTCAATGAGGATGCATGGGCATCTTGAAATTTAAGTTGCTTTTCTATAATACCTTATAATGTTGATCATCCTTTTTAATTTAGCAGCTATAATTTATTCATTTTTATGCCTTTTTTGTAAGAATACAGTATGATTTATTTGCCTATTCTCCTGTTGATTCATATAAGGCTGGATTTTTTCACTGTGTTTTTAATCTTTTTTTATTTTTCTACAACAGTTGACATATAATTTTATATTCATTTCGGGAGTATACCTCAGTGATTAGACAATATATGAGGTCGGTCCAGAAAAAGTCCAGCCATTGTTAATCCAACCAGAATGGTTTGAGAGACATAGATGTAACCTGGCAGCCAAGGAGAGTGGACTGGGATGCACATGCATGAACAGTGATGCCTTCTCTGTAGTCACTGGGGGCAGTAGATGCCTGTTGACTGAGTGTGTGTACTGTGCGCAGTCCCATTCAAAATGACTGAGCGAGTAGAGCAATGAATCTGCATCAGATTTTGTGCTAAGCTTGAACATTCCCTCACTGAAACTGTCTGGATGATTCAGAAGGCTTCTAGGGACAATGCAATTAGTTCAGGTCAAATAAAAGTATGGCCCAGACATTTCAAAGGTGGTCAAGAATCTATTGATAATGATCCACATTCTGGAAGGCCTGCAACAAGAACACCTGAGAATGTGGAACATGCATGGGCTGCAACCAACAAGACTGGCAACAGACAGTGTGAGAACTAGAATCTGATCTGGGGGTTCCAAGACTACTGTGTCAGAGATTTTGATGCAGGATCTTCACATGAAACTTGTCATGGCAAAATTCATTTCATGGCTTCTGCTACTGGAGCAGAAGGATCATTGTGCTATAGTTGGGAGAACTGTGTGAGGTCCCTAGGTGCCTACTTTGAAAGGGACTGTGGTGTCATTGTCTTATGTATGATGTTTCTTGAATCTTGTATCTTCTTTAACAAATGTCTCTACTTTTCATACTCATGGCTGAATACTTAGAGGACAGGTCTTGAATAACTTACCAAATGATTGTTCCCATAAATGTCATACCCATGTGACACCATACATAGCTATAATTTGTAATTTAGTGCTGACTCTCATAATTGCGGGGGTAGGTGCCCAGTACTCTGTTGACATGGTCCAGCTTTCATCTCAGCTTCTCCCATGTGCCTGGACCTCAGATGTAGGATTTTCTCAGCAATCTTGCCTCTCCTCTCCCAGGCAACTACACCCTGCCATGTTTCTCGGTGGGATTTGCAGGATAGAATTTTCTGCCTCTCCTTATTCATAGCAGAATTACACCAGTATTGCTGCAGGACACTCAGCTGAGAATGGTGTCCTGGCCCTGACCCAAAGGTAGTGGGTGTTTTCCTTGTCACTTCTCTCTGCTGCAATGGACCTTCACCTGTGTCCTGTGTGAGGAGGGGTGACAGAATTTGCTGTGAGCTCTTTGTATGATCCCTAACTTCTTTAGGTTTTTGTTTCATGTAAGAGACTGAACTAGGCAAGCTGGAGGCATTTGCGCCTTCCTGCAGTCACAGCTGGTCATGTCGCACAGACCTACATCTCTGGTGGGCCTCCCTCTGTCACCCACCCTGCTCTCAGTGATCTTAGTGAACAAGTGGTAAAGGTGTGTGAAGAGGACCCTGCCGATGAGTGCATGTTTCCTCTGCGCCTGTTACTCTAAGCAATTCTATATTGTCATAAGGTCCCTCACTCACTCATTCTCTTGCTGATTTTTCTCTTTTTTCTTCCTTTCTCCCTTCTTTTCTTCTTTCCTTCCTTTCTTCCTCCTTTTCTTCCCTTTTTTTCTTCTTTCCTTCCTGTAGCTGATTCCCTTTCTGCTTCTCTGACAGCCAGCACCCCTTTCACCCAAGCTCTGCTAAACTTGTGCCAGTCCCTGTTTCTGTCTCTCCTTGGAGGAGCCGGTTTCTCCTGGGAATCCAGTGTCCTTGTTTGTCCTGTGACCTCAGGTCTCTGTTAGTCTAAAGCAAAGTTATACATTGGCTGCTTGTCTAGTTTACATGTTAAGGTGGAAGGAAGCCATGCTCTTTCACACTTTATATGTCCTAGTAGGACTGGAGCTGTGTTCCTGTTTCATTGTACATGACATGGCGGTAGTGCTGTCAGGAATGCAGGGTCTTTGTCAGCTTTTTCTGTGAGCCTTAAGAATATTGCAAAACACAGTATAACTTTAAATCACACTTCATAATAGAAACACCTTATTCCTGGTCAGTGAGAGGGAGGGAACTGTTTTTGCATTTTGCTGGTTGTATTTTGACTTCTGTTGGTCACCCCACACCCATTTAAAAAACAACAACAACAATTAATTAAACCCAAGGAGGAGTTTGTGAGAACCAATGATTTAAAGCCAGTGGGTCAGAAGTGCAGGTAACTGTGTAGGCTTAAAAATGGTATGTAGAGTGGGGGTGGCTGGAAGTCTTTTATGGCTGAGCCCTAAGGCTCTGGGACCTGACATCCCGATATAAGATGTCAGGTCAATTGCAGAAAATAGCTCTTCACCAAGGCTGCTTCCCAAATACATCAGATAAGTAAACAATATACATCATTACCTATAGGAATGACTGAAATCTGAGTGTTGCAGTACAAAGAGCTTGATCAAAAATAAGAAGAAGGAGGTTGTAGGTAGCAGTCCCAGTGTTGGCATGACTTTTTATAACCTTAGAATTGCAGAGAAAGAAGGTATGACTCTGTTTCCACACTGCAGCTTCCCTTCATACACAGACGTGAGACTGGGGAAGAAGAATGCACTCGGAGTGGAGGACGTCCTTTGCAACAGAACGTTATAGCTGGGTGGAATATTTTACAGATTATTTCAAATCTCTCTGAAGATAAGCAAAGCTCTCCAACTTTTTGACTTATGATGTTAAAAATAGTTTTTTTTAAGAACAGGGGTGCATGATAGCTAGAGACATTATTCTTTTATATTTCTATGTTTTTGAAATTGAAGTAAACTCTATTACCATAGAGTTTCTATGTAGAGCCTTAGAGACAAAATTCGAACTCAGAGTAACAGAATAGAGAAGTAGCTGCAAGAAGACATGGGTGTGTATTAGAAATAGGGAGAGGCTGGAAAACATAAAAATAATGAATGATTGAATTTATTTTATAATATGTAATGTAACAAATATATAAAAACCCATGTAGATAAATACCTCGCTGTATAATAACATATATCACACATACTATATTGTTCTTTCTTAGTTCCTGCTATTGTAGGCTATATACATATTAGGTATATGTGTTTACATAAAGTACATATATAATGCATATATACACATGCATACACACAATATATATATAATCTCATGATATGATATGTAGGAAACTGACATTACTTTGGCCAATTTGTTTCACAGCTTATGAGGGAAGCGGAGGTTGACAAGATGCCTTCCTGTTTCAACTCCTGCCCTCGCTGCTCCGCGATCGCCCCGAGAGTGCGCCTGACCCAGGCCGCTGCAGGACTTCGCCTCATCCCAGACCAGGCCGCTCTAGGCAGCCCACAGCCAGTGGTTCTTCAGACCTAACAGGGCGCTCAGCCAAGCACGGAAACCCTGTTCAGCTGAGCCCTGTCTACATTGTCAGTCCACACATTTATAAGTTACACGATTTCTTGTTTTAGCCTTGACTTTGGGAGTAATGCACCATTATTATAACAAAGGCTAACAGGTACAGTGGGAGATACGGGTGCTTAACTGAACAGCCTGTGGTGGGGCTTCCAAAGGTAGGAACTCATTACATCACAGTAGCGTAGGCAGGCCCTCCAATGACATCGTGTTGACTCTGTGATTGGATGTGTCGAGGTTTCAGAGACTTGGGATCTCCGAGCCCAGCAAAGCAGAATGACCACTGCAACAGTCTCCTGGGAAGTGTGTGGAGCTCCCCAGTCAGGGACCACTTTAACGATCACAGGATCTTACTCGTGAGAAGATGTCTCCGGAACACTGTTAGCTTTCCAGTGAAAAGTAGTTAGAGTTCCTTTACACATTACACACACACACACACACACACGTTGTACTACAGAGACATTATGTACACAGGCAGTCCCATCTCATTCCTCATTTCTTCCTTCATATTTGGCATCTTCCCTTTTCTGTTTGAAATTCTATCTTTAAGGGTCTGAGAAAAATTCTGGTGTGAAGGATAAATAATTTTCAGAGAAATTCAGTGTGTCTGTCTTCCTTCTATTCATCACACAAATGAAAACAAAGAATCCATGGTCAGTACATGTTTGAGGCTAATGGAATCATACAGCCATTGAACTATAAGGAAATAGGTTTCATCTGGTTCTAACCTGTATTTCACAAATGGAGAAATTTGACTGACTAATACAACTGCCAATGTTAATACCACTTGACAGTGGTGGTAAGACTATAAAAGGTCAAGATCTTTTTTATTAGTTAACACAGTGTTTCAGGCTCATTTGTAGGAACAGGGAATCTCGTGTAGGTAACTTTGTCCATCCAAGTCACTTCAGTCTGAAAAAATATTCATGGATTATTGAAAAAAAAATGAAGCACATGACTGCTGGTACTCGAAGGCTCTCAAACACTCACTGATAAAATTCGTATTAGAACACTGGTTCCCCATCCCAGATGCATCTTTTCACCTAGGATAGAGGGGAAATAGGGTAACTTCATCCCAGGAATTAGTGGGAACACAGCGTCACCAGTGATTGCTGTCCTGGCTACAGAGGAACCTCTCTCTCAAAGTGAACAATGAGCGTGGTGAGACTCCTGGACACCCTGAGGCTCAGGGAACGTTCTCAACTCATTTGGAGGACTTGCCATGTGTTAGTCTTCCTCACAGCTCAGCTTACTCACCTACTGTAAAGTGCGCACCCTCTCTCACTGCCATGTGTGAATGGAAGCAAGTCTGTGTGCGTGCGAGTGTGAGACCCCAAAGTGGGGTTGGCGTGGCCCCAGCTGCAGGTTTGAGCACAGGCTGCAGGTGCCTGGGGAGCACCGTGCACTCGCTGCACAGAGGTACAAGGCCGCATCTCCAGGGTGCGAGGACTCAATGTGCAGGGAGAGGTGTCTGGCAGTCACGTTGTGGAAGGCTGTGAATCTTCCCTCTTCCTTTTTATCTGCCACTGAACGTATTGATATCAGGAATGCAGGACCTTTAGCAGGGTATTTTTTGTACCACGCGAAGTAATCAAACAAATTATTATTGTAGTCACAGTTCAGAATGGAAGTTCCTCCCTCCTGCACACTCAGGGACGGAGGGTTCTGCTTCACCTGTTGCTGCTCACCATTCTGCTGTTGACCGTTCACCCCTGTGTGGAGAAAGAGTAACAGATTTTACAACTTAATCCTTCAAGTCCCCACAGAAAACCACCATAAACCAGAAAGCAAAACAAAATAAAACTCCCCAACTATCTCAGTATCCCCTGGAGTTGTTCTCCTCTACTCAGACCTCCCACCCCAGACTCACAGTGGGGCTGCAGACAGAAAAGCAACGACAAAGCCCCCAGCAGCCTGCCCATTTCTCCTGGGGAGACTGGCCGTCCTGTCTCCTGCCCCGGCAGCTGTCAATCTGACTGCAGCTTCCTGCTCTTCATTCACACCCTTCCACAGAGCCTTCTGCTTCTCCTCTGAGCCGACCTGGTTTTAGCTGAAGTTACTCATCTTTATGAGAGGAAGCACTGCCCCCTCTAGTCCACATGCAGCGAATTTCTGAAAATGCGTTTCTGTGTTTCCTATAGATCAATTTGTAATTCTTTCCCCAGGATAACAAGTTAAAATAAGAGACTTCACGAGGAGGAAAGTTTTTCAGCAATCCACATATTGCAGGTAGAAAATGATAACTGAGAGTACGGAATATTATACAAAGTCAGATGATGGGCATTTTGTGAACTGTCATACTTAGGCAGACACCTTGTTTTAAAATATTGATAAGAATTGGTGTTTTGAGGACGACAGATACCTGGGCATGATGTTATATTCAATGCAGTGGTTACAAATTTAGAACACAAGGAGTCTGGTAGCTTTAGCTTCAATGTAATTGTATTGTAGTGTGGTCTCCACAGTCCGTATTTCTTCTAATTAAATAAATTGCACAAGGTAATCAAGTGTGATAGAAATCCAGAAATCTCTCTTGAAAACCCCAATCCACACAACAAAATGCATCCTTTGTAACAGATTATCCTCTGTAATAGATCAGCTTTTGAACAAGGTGATCTCTCCTGGAAGGTGGATGAAATCATTTACTGTGTCTGTTTCCTCAACTTAGAGAAAAGTGACACAGCCCTGTGAAGTCTATAGATGTCCTGAGGCCATGACCTTCAACGATGCCACGTAATGCCTCATGGATATGATTTTCTTGCCTTCACTCTGGTTTCACACCTAGTCTACGTCTCCACAGTTTAGCCCCACGGAAGAGGCACGAAGAGTCTGTCCTGCTTACAGTGCTGACTCAGGGGGTGACTAGCGATTGCAGCTGAGGATGAACTGCAATATAACTTTCTGGAAGTTATTTGAGCAAAGACACAGAACACAGATTAAAATAATTTTGGGTATACATTGTGTATGGGAAGAAATATTTCTCATTTGTATTTGAATTACAATGCATCGTTCTGCGGAGTCACCGTGTTATCGGGCCCACAGTCACTGCTCAGTCCGGACAAGCTGAGC